>JZKD02S1778767.1:637813-650386 GCA_000966675.3 Picea glauca | reverse complement strand
AAGAGAAAGTAAGGAATGGCTAAGTATGAAAAGCGGTCGGACGGGTTTCAAAATAAGGTTATAGGGGATTCTCAGGAGAGGTGAGGGCCCAATGGTCAAATTGTATGTCTCGAAAATTTTGACTACAAAACATGTAAAATGGAAGAGGGCATCATGGGACAGTCGAGCAACCGGTTTGTATATTTGTGGAATTCAGGGTGTTGTTTGCATGTCGCGAAACAATGGAAGGGAAATCTTGAGCCTTCCTGTCTGAAAACCCGCAATCGAAAAAGTGGCTAAGTATGGAATAGGGAAACAGTCCGTCGAACTCGTTTTCGCTAATATATTGAAATTTGTAATAGATATCCCATTACCTGGAAAGATCTTTTTTGCATGTATATCGCGGAATTTTGAGTGTTGTTTGCAGGTCACGGAACAATGCAAGGGAAATCTTGAGCCCGCCTGTCCGAGAACCCCCAAGCGAAAAAGTCGGTAAGTATGGAATAGGGAAACGGTCGGTGGGATTCGTTTTCACTAATATATTGATATTTGTAATAGATATCCCATTACCTAACATGATATTTTCTGCATGTTTCTGGACAAGTTGTGTAGGGACATTTAGTATGACTGTCTCCTCGAGGCATGGTGAGTTGTTAGCATTAAACCTCGGTTATTGCATACTTGGAAAGAAGTGCAAAGGTGGCTGGCACAAGAAACAACGATTAGGAATTGGATATTTCGTGAACCCGCCAACCCGACGATCCGTGAAAGAGATTCAAAGAAGTGGCCAAGTATGGAAAGCGGACGGACGAGCTTCAAAATGGGGTGACAATAGTTCCCCAAGAGACGTGAGGACCCGACGATCAAATTGTAGGTCTCGAAACTTTTGAGTGCAAATTGTGTAACACGGAAGAGGGTATGATGTGGGAGTCCGAAAGTAAATTTTTATATTGCGGAAGTCCAGGTGTTGTTTACAGGTCACGAAACAATGGAAGTGCAATCTAGAGCCTACCTGCCCAAGAATCCATGATCGAAAAAGTGGCTAGGTATGGAATGGGGAAGCGGTCGGTTGGAGTCACGATATAAAAGCACGAGTGCAAATGTGAACTTGTGATTCCACCAACCTGCGCAGTTAGAAATTTTTGGAAAAAACGACTAAGTGACCAGAAAGAGAAAGTAGAGGGGAAAAAGAAATGAGAATTTGGTTAAGTATAGAAGAGGGGAAAGAAGGGCTAATATATTCAAATCTGTAATAGATATCCCATTTCCTGGAAAGATCTTTTCTGCATGTTTCTGGAGAAGTTGTATACTTATTGCATATACTTGGAAAGAAGTTTGAAGGTGGTGGGCATAGGAAACAACGATTAGAAATTGGAAATTTCATGAACCCGCCAACCCGACGATCCGCGAAAGAGATTCCAAGAAATGTCCAAGTGTGGAAAGCGGTCAAACGGGCTTCAAAATAGGGTGACAAAGGTTCTCGAGGAGACGTGAGGCCCCGACGGTCAAAGTGTATGTATCAGAAATTTTGAGTGCAAAATGTGTAACACAGAAGAGGGGATGATGTGGGAGTCTGGGAGTGAATTAGTATATCACAAAAGCCAGAGTGTTGTTTGCAGGTCACAGAACAATGGAAGTGCAATTTAGAGACCGCCTGCATGGGAAACCGCGATCGATCGAAAAAGTGGCTAGGTATGGAAAGGGGAAGTGCTCGGTCGGAATCGTGGGAGTCCAGGAGTGAATTAGTATATCACAGAAGCCAAAGTGTTATTTGCAGGTCACGGAACAATGGAAGTGCAATTTAGAGACCGCTTGCGTGGGAAACCGCGATTGAAAAAGTGGCTAGGTATGGAAAGGGGAAGTGCTTGGTCAGAATCGTGATATAAAAGCATGAATAAAATTGTGAACCCGTGAATCCACCAACCCGCGTAGCAAGACATTTTCGGAAAAAACGACTAAGTAACTAGAAAGAGAAAGTACAGGGGAAAAAGAAAGGGGAATTTGGTTAAGTATAGAAGAGGAAAAAGAAGGGGATAAAAGAGTGGGAAAATAGAAAAGCAGAGGGCAATTTTTGTAAGCAGGAATTGGTCTCAAACAAGCCCCATTGTTGCAAAACCATCATTTTCTAGTCCAATATTTTATCCACTTACTTGTTTTCTATTGTGCTTGTACCATTTAAAAGGGTGTGAGCAAATKCTTTGTTGAAGATTTATTTTTATTGCAACTTGTGGGAGTAATTGTCTTCTTGATACATTCTTCAATGACTTTGACATATTATCTTAAGTATTAAACTTCTTGCATGATGGATTGTTAGCATCAAAGATTAATAATTGCATATCTAGAAACAACAATGATGATCTTGAATTTTAATATTTTTTTTTTTTTGTTGTTGTTTTTTTGGTGTAAAGATTAGAAATGGGAATTTTGGTAATAATTTTTTTTTTTTTTTTTTTTTTTTTTGTTGTTGTTTTTTTTTTTCTTTTTTTTTTACGCTTTATAATATTTTTTTTTTTTTTTTTTTTTTTTTTTTTTGGTTTTTAATCGCGAAGAAGAAATTTGGTAATTCCATTAATAAAGTAAAAAGTGCTCAAATAGAGGCCAGGGGATGGACAACTAATAAAATGTTTCCTTTTGGAGTAAAGGAATCAAGGAAGCAAAAGGGAAATAAGAAATTGTTTGCTCAACAAGGTTGAGATGAAAACAAAATTTCTAGGGCAGGGCCCCGACGACCACATCGTGAATTAGTGTTATTATGTTCTATCTGCATTACGAATAGAATTGAATGTTGGTTTGAAACTGTCTGAAATTCATTTATGTTTCCGTAGAATCTTGATGGGATTGACACAATGTATTGTCATATAATTGTTCAATGCTCCATATTAGATCAAATTACTTGAGCCAATACAATATCCAAGAATTACGAGACTATTGAACCATGCTAACGAGAAGAGGTGTTAAATCCAGCAAAGAAGCAGCGACCAAGATTCCAAGGCAATTTTTTTAATAGTAAATCCATAAAAAAAAATATTGGGCAGTGTATATCTATCCATAAACATTGGACTGAGTTCTTTGCACCGAAGCATTGAAGATATTTGTCATAAATACAGGTACGGGATCTAAAAAAAAAAAAACATGCATACAATTTTGTGTTGTTCCTCTAGTGGGAAAACATGCAGGAGCCATCGAGATGCTCTTCAACATGAATGCAAAACTCATTACCATGCTTTCGGTCGGTCGGGCTTCAAAATAGGGTCACAAGTTATACTCAGGAGACGTGAGGGGTCGATGGTCAAATTGTATGTCTCCAAACTTTTGACTGCAAAATGTGTAACACGGAACATGGCACAATGATAGATTCCAATGGTCAATTTGTATATCGTGGAATTTTGGGTGTTTTTTGTAGGTCGCGGAACAATGGAAGCACAATGTTGAGAAAGCTCGGCCATGAACCGGCGATGGAAATAGTGGCCAAGTATGCAATGGGGAAGCAGATGGTTGGACTCTTGATATAAAAGCATGAGACATACTCGAAATAGGGCATATTGACAGGCTTGAAAACAAGGCCACAAGTTATACTCGGGATACGTGAGGGATCGATGGTCAAATTGTATGTATCCCAACTTTTGATTGCAAAATGTGTAACACGAAACAGGGGACAATGACAGACTTCAACAGTCAATTTGTATATTGTGGAACTTCGGGTGTTGTATATAAAAGCATGAGACATTCATAAAAACGATTAAGTAACCAGAAAGGGAAAGTAAAGGAGAAAAAGAAAGGGGAATTTGGTTGTCAATTTGTAGATCGGGGAAGTTTGGGTGTTGTTTGCAGGCAGCAGAACAATGGAAACGCGATGTTGAGCCCGCCTACCCGGGAACCCTCGATCCAAAAAGTTTGTTGAATATGGAACGGGGAAGCGGTCGGTCAAACTCGTGATATAAAAGTATTAGTGGAAATTTGAACACGTGAATCCGCCAACCCATGCACCTAGACATTTTCCGAAAAATGCCTAAGTAACCAGAAAGGGAAAGCAGAGGGAAAAAAGAAAGGGGATGGAAATTTTCGGAAGCGGGAATTGGTGTAAGAAAGCCCCATTGATGGTCTTAACAATAACTATGAAGTGCATTAAATAGGTGAACAGGCTCTTCAATCAAGGAATAGATAAAGAGAGCCATGCTTATAGTTTCCAGGATGTGTTTGCATAAGAGAAACACCGAAAAGCCACAGGAAAATCAATTTTGGAATGTTTAAGTAAAATTATTGTACTGTCAACTTCACCGTAAGTATAAAAACGACGAATTTTAATTTTAAGACGAATTTTAATTTTAATTTTCTGTGGTTGATATGATAGTTCCATTGGACTTCACATAGTATATACCCTTTTATTTCAAAACATTCTTGAAGATCAATTTTGGTAAGTTCATCGATCAAGTAAAAGTGCTTAAACGAGCCACACACTACATTTGCGTCAAATAGATTATATTAAAAGGCAAAGCAGGTCCTGTATATTCTTTAAGATCATAGAAAAACCGCCAAGATCCTGAATGTATCATTAATTTTCCAGAATGAAGCATACAACCAAGAGCCAAGTAAACACCAAATGTATTGAAATTCGAGGCACAAGGCAATGCATGAACACAAAAGGTGCCAAGTGAGATCCCGCGGGGGTCCATAGAGAAGTACGCATTGACCTATGCATCAAACAATTTAATATAAAAATAAAATAACATAAACGTGGCATTGGTTTTCTCTTACATGTGGTATATGTTCCCATGAGAAAATAATCGGGCCCATGAGAACCTTGAACTACAATAAGAAAGCACATGAACAAAAGTCTGCCAAACACAAGACAACACAAAACCAGCGGAGATTCAACATTGTATCCCAACTATAACCAAACTCCCAAATGGGGAACAAGAAACTTGTCGATTACTATTTTACCATGAAGCAAGATCATTATGGACATTTGCTTCTGATGGTGCCATGTTCTATCACTGCCAGTTTTAACAATGCCAAATTTCCAATATTATTGTAAATGCATGATGGTTTCGTTCAAAGGAGCAAGCCATTTCGACGGCTCAAAGGATGGGCTTGATTTATTCATAGTTGGATATTGTGTATGGGGTTTGTCCTCATGCTTCGCATTTCTGGACTGAATAATCTTATGTGCTTCCTGTTCAATTTTCTATGGCAATGCAAAATTCTATTCATATTCTCATTGGGTGACATGGACAGATACACATGAATTTTTTTCATTTCCTGGCAACGCTTGATTATATATATATATATATATATATATTATTTAGTCGATACGCAGCATTGCATTGTCCTCATTTAAGGTAAATTTGCTATGGACCCGAAAGTCGCACAACATGTAGACATTGTTTGCCTTTTTCTATAGGTATACTTCATATGGAAATTCTGCTAACCCAAGAAGCACATCTTGTAACAAAGGTTGTCTAATTGTACAATGTATGATTGTGTTGCCCACGGTTCAGATGGCAGCATTGAGGCAATGACTATATATGTAAGGGCATTTTTTACTGCATCATAAACAATTAATTGTACCATCATTTATGAGAGCAAAGGCAGAAGCATAAGAGTTTCATTTGGCACATACAGGCTCGAAGGGGGTCGAGTACACATTCGCTGCAACCAAAAAACCCTCAACCTAGGCACGTGAGAATAACAATTAATATATTGAACAATATAATATACAACTGCACAACAACAACAAAAAACTGCAGAAAATTGGTGAAGGCAATTTGTATGAGAAAAGTGATGATGAAATTGTAGATGTATACGCACAACAGTTGTCGAGATAGTTATTTTCTTGAGATCTTGTACTATGTCTGTTCGCAATTCTATTACAAATGTTGTTTGGGTTGTGCGAAAGATCCTTTCTTTAACATCCCTTTTCTTTGTTATATTTTTGAAGACCATAAGTGGAAATTGCCCTTTGTGCAATTGTTGTTCCATTGAGGAAAACAAATTTGAATAGTTGTGGAACAATTGCAGCTGCAACATGGAATAGTGCAATAATAACATAACCGAGATACATGGACATGTGAAAGTAAAGGACAAAATTGGATATGGAGAACGGTACCATTGCCTTGTCGTTGTCTGACTCTCCATCTTTTATAAGGAGAATGTGTTGCGAGCCAAGTTTTCTCGCGAGTGTAACAACTGCACCAATGGTTCTGATTGAGTAAGTGTTGTTGCTCTGTGCAAGTTGGTTGATTGTTGTGTCCGGTACGAAACGATATTCTGAAAAAATTGCGGGAACTTTTTCCACAATACTTGTTTCGTTGAGCAATATAATCCGATCACAATCACCACAGTCATATACTGTTTTGGGAAATATATTAAAAATTTTAATGGATGTCCCATTAGCTGGAAATATCTTTTCTGCATGTTTCTGGACAAGTTGTGTAGGAATAGTCAGTGTGACTGTCATCAGGGCTTCGTTGTCTATCATGTCAGCATGCATAATGGATCTAGTTTTGTTTGTCTTGTCCAAGTAGGTGCTATAGACGACCATTATGTCCCTGGTGAACACTTGTCCAATTCGGCCATTGTTCAAGCCCTCTATTGATAGTATTTTAGGTGTTATAAGTTTAGACCTGGTGACATTTTTTGAACAGGAAAAGTAATGTGAATGGTAGCCTGCATTATTTTTTTGTTTTCTTTTTTCCTGGCATAAATGTACAAGTAGACGCACAACTTGGATGAAGTATGGAGACCAAAGTTTTGTAACCAGACCTCATAGTCTGTGGAACTTGCGCTATGTTCGGTGTCTCACTTGCGCTCGTTGATACTTCTTGTGAACTGCAAAGTATGTGTTGCATATGACATCAACGTATTTATCATGGCATAGATGAATAAATAGCTCAGGATATTTGTTTGGTAAACATACGAGGAACATAATGTATGAATCTTTACCTTTGGACTTATCGTTTTGTCGATGTTTGCGATGATTGACTGCTCATGGCCATGTCACTAGTCCAACTTTTTCTGATGCAAGCATGTGTAGATGAACATCAGAAGGACTAAATAAGCATATGCATTGTATATTGTCCATAATTGTTCTGAATGTCACATACAGAGTCGAAGGAGATGGAATACGAAATAAGGTGTCAAGGGATACTCAGGAAACATGAGGATCCGACGGTCAAATTGTGTGCCTCAGACTTTTTGACTACAAAAATGTATAACATGGAATAGGGCTTGATGGGGGGTACGGTCACCAATCTGTATATCGTGGAACCTCTGAAGCTAGAGGCGCAATCTTGAACCCACGATCGAAAAAGTGGCTAAGTATGGAATGAGGAAATCGTCGGTCGGAGTCGTGATATAGAAGCATGAGTATACATGTGAACTCGTGAGTCCGCAAACCCGCGCACCTAGACATTTTCAGAAAGACGACTAAGCAAAGCAACCAGAAAGTGAAAGTAGAGGAGAAAAACAAAGGGGAACTCGGTTAAGTATAGAAGAGGGGAAAAAACAGGGATAATAGAAAGTGGGAAAATAGAAATGGGGAGAGCGATGTTTGGAAGTGGGAAGTCTCAACAAACACACATTGTTGCCAAATCATTGTTTTCTAGTCCAATATTATATGCACCCACATGTTTTGTGTGTTTGATTTACTATCCCAGTTGGTATACCTTTTCGAAGATTGTACTTCAGCCCCCTCTGTTGTGGCATATAAGAATTCATCTTCTTGTCCAACTAATTTGTTTCTTTCAATCTAGCAACGCCAAAAGTATAGTGGACATGAAGGTAAGTTAGTATGTAGAAAGACATGTAAAAAAAGAAATACAGTTCTATTTATTTCAATGTAGCAGCAAAAAGAATACAATTCACATGAGGATAAGTTATTATGTAGGAAGATATGTAGTATCTACATACAGTAAATTAGGTGCAAAACAATAGAACAAGTAGAACAAATATACAGACAATAAATGAAACATTAAATAATGGAATATGAAATAAGAGTAGAAGCATGCACCTTTGTATCTCCTCTTCTACATTTGCAGCAAAGAGTCCATCGTCTTCTCCAATTATTTTGTTTGTTTAAATGTAGCAATGCAGAAAAATACAATGGACATGAAGGTAAGTTGGTATGCAGGAAGACATGTAAAAAAATAAATAGAGTTCGATTTATTTCAATGTAGCGGCACAAAGAATACAAAGGACATGAAGATAAGTTATTATGTAGGAAGATACACAATATCTACATACAATAAATTAGGTGCAAAGCAGTAGAACACATATACATACAATAAATGAAATACAAAACAATGGAATATGAAATAAGAGTACAAGCATGCACTGTTGTATCTCATATTCTACATTTGCGGTAAAGAATCCTTCGTCTTCTCCAGTTATTTTGTTTGTTTCAATGTGGGAACACACAAAATACAATGAACATGAATGCAAGTTGGTATGCAGGGGAGAACAAGTAATATGTACATACAGTAAATGAGAATCAAAGGAATAGAATAAAAGATAGTTATAAACATTAACCTTTGCTTTTCTTGATCCATGGTTGTAATTATATAGATTTTTTCTTGTCCAAAATATATTACAAGTTAGAAAATATTAAGAAATTGCATGGTCATAGCTGAATGATTTTGGTTTTGTGCAACAAAGTATCCAGATATGTTTTGAGACATGGAAATATAATTTTGCAATATCTTTGATGTATATCTCATATTTCAAGTACAAGACAAATTGTATCGTGGTCAGACCAGTCTGTGTACAGGATAAAGAGGTTGTATTGTGATATGGGCACATTTGACCATATATGGTTAATAAGTGTGTTTTTCACATGTTTTATCTTAACAAAAAGAAAGCGGACATTGTAATTTCACATGTAGTTGTCCAATTATTTGTTATGCCACTATTTTGTAGCATGTCAACACTAAAGTATCCTAGAATGATAATGGTTTCGTCCAAATGTAAATGGTGTGATGCATTTGAGAACACATTCATTATGTTAGCAATGTTGCATGTGAAGCAGCATAGAAACTGAATATTGCAATTTGCAATCCACGAAACACCACTCTTGCTAGCACCATCTCATTATATTTTTCTTCTACAAAGAACATTTTGCAAAGGCATGTAGGTATGGTTCAGAGTTAGGAGAAAAAATTGGAGAAAAATTTAAGAGCAGGATAGGCGGGCATGGGATAGGTGTTAGATCTCGACTTCGCCACACACAGCAAAGGACCAAAATTTGCAATGCTAGAAAAAATGACAGTCGGAGTTGTGCACACGTCACTGGCATGGACATGGTGTAGAGTCCTGAGAAAAAATTGGAGGAAAATTGAAGAGCAAGATAAAAAGATATGCCAACCTCTATGCAAAGTCTGTAGGACAAGAATGATGAATAAATACTTAAACATTCTTACTTGCAAAAATGCAAACAACGAATAGTAAACAATGAACACGAATGAAAGTATACTACTAAAACTTACTCGTTAATGATGAACGACAGAACCATAGGTCCACTTGCAGGTGCAGAACCGTAGGTCCACTTGCAGGTGCAGGACCTGAACACCACAAAGTAAAAAAAACCAGCTCCAACTGTCGGCGTAGGACCCCAACCTTGCAAAGCCGAAGCAAACAAAAGAAAACAACAAGCAACAAACTAGTGAGGAAGCATGGACAGGCCCAACTACAGTCGCAAGACCTCAAACTCGCAAACTTGAAACCAAACAACAACAAGCAGCAATCGACGAACCAATGAACCAGTGAACAAGCAACAACCATTGAACTAGTTAACAACATATGTATCTTCAATGATCACCAAATTGCATCCCAAGCACAGAAGAAACCTGAAACATATGACGACCATGCGATTAGAAATAATTAAACATTCTTACTTGCAAACTACAAACAGTAAACAACAAAGAATGAATACAAATGAAATTATGGCATCGAAACTTACTCCGCAACGATGAACGACAAAAACGCAAGTCCAATTGTGGGTGTAGGACTTGGACCCCACAAAGTAAAAAAAACAGCTCCAATTGCGGATGCAGGACCCCAACCTTGCAAAGTTGAAGCAAACAAAAGCAAGCAACAAACACCAACAGGTCCAACTGCAGGTGCAGGTCCTCAACCTTGCAAATTTGAACCAAACAACAATAAGCAGCAACCGATGAACCAGAGAACAAGAAGCACCCACCAAACCAGTAAACAATATATGTATCTTCAATCATGACCAAATTGCATTCCAAACATAGAAGTATGAAACATACGATGGTTATGCAACTGGCGATGGACAACAATATTGTCCAAATTCACTGCAACATTGTATGGAAAAATTCGAAGAAAAATGTATTGTGAGAAGCCTATTTAGGTAAACATTTAAGGTTGTCAGGTTATTTACGGGCCTCGTGGTATGCAAACATTTAAGTTGCCAGGCATGCTTAAGGACCTCGCACTATGTAAACATTTAAGTTGTCAGGCCTATTCAAGTACCTCAAAAAGAGTGTCAATGCTCTAAACCTTCAGTATGTAAACATTTCAATACAAATAGAAATAATAAAAACATTAAAAAAAGTGTCGATGCTCAGAACTTTCGGTATGTAAACATTTCCGTAAAAATGTAATAAAAATTAAAAAAAAACGTCTAATCTCAAAACTTTGGATATCTAAACATTTACAACATTGGGAACAACGAAGCTGGCAATAAGACCTCCAATATATTCTCCAATGAAACGATGACATATAAGGTTTTTTTTATTATATAAAAAATAATGTTTTTACTTCTATAGTTCGAACAATAAAGAGGATGCGAAAATTTATAGTCAAAGGACATTTTAATATGAAGTCAATGAATTATCGATCGCTATAGTCCCTATACGCCTTCAGCAGGGACTAATAAAAATATAAGATTTGATCATTTAATAAAAGGTATAGATTTGATGACTTAATAAAAGGTAAAAATAATAAAAATATTTATTGAATTTAAAAATGTTTATCTCCTAACAATTAAAATTGATTCAATGTTTGTTAAGGGACACATAGGGAAACCTTCATTATCATTATTCGTGATAAGGATTACAAATAAATAAAAAGTAAATATTGTGGATTACGAATCATTGTGCCAATATCGTCTAGGGAATGATGGGAACTAATTTAACTAATATGAAATGGAATTTTAGGCCTCGGTGATAACTCTATCCTTTCGACAGAGCTTATCCATACATTGAATCAAAAGAATGTTATCGTGCTAGCGCAAGCCTCGGCTGGCCAAGATCCACTATCTCGTACAGAGATTTGGAAGAGTAAGGAATCGATGGGATTATCTGGAGAAATTGTTGTTGAGTGGGAAAAATATGTCACTGAACCCAGAGGGGCTGATATATCTCTACAAAACACTTCTGATAATCTTCTATGGACTAGAGGCGATTCCTCGAGGGTCCTTACTGTTAGGAATATATATAAAGCGATCATTTCCACTCAGAAATTTCCGATCTGGAGAGGATGGAGATTTAATCTCTGGAAATGGAATCTATAGTTGAAGATCAAATTATTTTTACGTTTGGCTGCGGATAATAGGATCCTCACTTGGGAAATCTTAAACAGAAAATGATGGGAAGGTCTACGGATTTGTTTGATGTGTAAACAAAGTGGGGAAGACATAAACCACCTTTTTTTACAATGTTCCTTCTCCAAAATAGTTTGGTGCAGAATAACACACATACTTCAAATAAAAAATGTTTGGGCTGGAATTTTGTTCATAGACTGTTGGGACTCCTGGACTACAAATTTCTCTGTCTCAAATAGGCTAGCGGTTACCACTTGCTGGAATATATGAATTTCTAGGAATAAAGCGATCTTTGAAGATAAAACTCCATCTGCCTAGGACGTAGTTTTTAGAACTCTTGGCTCCTTTTCAAGTGCCCCATGCTCACAAAATTTTCAGATTACTAGACAGAGACCGATTATTTTGAAGAATGGTTTTACTTGTGCACAATTTGATGGGGCATCTTCAGCAGGTGGAAAAAAGTGTGGTGTTGGGGGTTTCATTATTGATCAAGACTCTTCCAGGTATAGGTGGTATATCAATTGTGGGGAAGGCTCTAATACCAAAGTAGAGCTATTGGGAGCTTGGACTACGCTCACACTAGAAAATCATTAGAAAAATCAAAATATTCAAGTGATGGGGGATTCTAAGGTGGTTATTGACTGGCTGAATCGTAAAGGAATCTCCATTCGACTGCTATCGAAGGCTAGAAACAAAGAATTATGGAGTTGATTAAATCTTTTCAAGGTATCTACTTTCAACATATTTTTAGGGAATTCAATATGGAAGCTAACCTTCTCTCAAAGCAAGCATTGATGGAGTGTAACACACCCACCATTTGTAACACACCCACTACCATAATTTAAAAAGAAAAAATTTGGGATTAATCTCCCTTTCATGAGAAGTCTCCATAACTTCGCATTAGCGAAATGCCAATCCTCGGTTCTATATCGGGATATCGCGACTCGGGAGTTCGCGATTCACGCGAACACAAATCACATACACAACGAAACCCCGAACCCCGATGGTCAACGGGTCAACACTTCCCTCTATCG
>JZKD02S1778767.1:609549-635348 GCA_000966675.3 Picea glauca | reverse complement strand
TGTCTTTCGTGCCTACAAATCTGGCATTGAAACCCATCTGAACTTTCTCGTGCTGAGATTTATTGTCCGAGAGCATGTGAAATAAATCTAATGGGGATTGATGATAATGGCACACGAGAACAGAGGGGGGAGAGGAACTGCAGGAACGTGAGAGAAACCAACTCCCAAGGGGGATTTAAGCAAATGATAGAGGGAGAAGTACAAGTTGAGGACAACAATAGGCGGGGGGTGGAAGCTGGGAGGGAGGAGTCCCATCACAGCGAGGAAGTACAAAGGGTTGAGCAAAGTGACGAGAGAGAGAAAGGTCTGGAGGGAAGATGAAGGAAGGGGGGGAGGAAGGAAAGGACAAGGGGGAGAAGGGTGCCATGAGGTTGGACACAGATCAAAGGGAAAGGGGTATTGTGTGTCGAGAGAGGAGAGGGCCAAGAAAAGGTCAAGGGCCCTCCAAATCCAAAGACCATGATCATATGCCCAGGTCATTAGAGATGCGCTGAGAGGCAAGGTTGAACTTGGTGCTTCCATCAATGTCTAGTGAGCCAGCTTCTCCTTTGACTCCATTATTGACCAGTTTGTCTGGAAGAATATTTAGATCCTGCTTTACATGCCACGAAAACACTTGATTAAAATCCTTGAGGATACAATGTATGCATCTAAAAATTTATTTAAGGCTCGCATCCATGGGGAGGGAAGAAAGACTTAGGTGCCTTATTGTATTCTTAAAGTCGCCCATGACTGAGAGAGTTCTGATGCTTTTAGATCTTGCTATGAAAAATCCTTGCAAGAGGGCGTACGCTTTGGCTTGGTTATTAGTAGCCACCCCTAAATTCCATGAGAAAGTTGACTCAATATGTCCTCCTGGGCCATATAGGACCCCTCCTGCACCTGCCACCCATATATATAAGAAATAAAGACATACATTATTATTATTATTATATAAGAAAGAGAATGTTATACGTAATACACATTTATTATTTTAAAATAAAAATATTTTTTCAATTAGTGTTGCATCATTTTTAAAGATATTTCATCTCTTACGAGTATTGTAGTTTATTTTTCTAACTAAGCATATGAATTATATACAAGATAATGTATAATATAATATTATTGAATAAAAAATTAATAAAACAATAAAATGAATAATGCAAACAATAATTGTAAATGTAGCTTATTTTAATAACAACAATTTTTTCGTGATAGTTTCTTGTTAATAATATCTTAACTTGTCGACACGACTAAAACACGTCAACATATTCCAACTTCACTTTGTGTTGGTGGTTGTTTTGCATTGGTGGTTGTCTAATGTTTAGAATGCATCACAACTTTTTTAAAACCATACCTGCACTACCTTAAAACATTCTTTCACTATAAATAGACATATCTTAGTCCTTTCATCGTTTAAACCATACCTACACTACCTCAAAACATTCTTTCACTATAAATAGACATCTCTTAGTCCTTTCATCGTTTTAAATTTTATAGTACATTTTTCTACTCCGACAACTTTCCAAATTACTTAATAATTTTTTGTGACACTTCAACAAATGTTCTTTTCTCGTAAATTTTAAACTTAAGAAGGAAAAAATATGCAATTGTTAAATAATAATTTATTCAAAATTTTAACCTCTAAACACATCAATTGAAAAATAAGCACATTTCCAACCTACCAAACACATGTTTCACATCTTTATTCATTCAAAATATTAACCTCTAAACACATCAATTGTAAAATAAACACATTTCCAACCTACCAAACACATGTTTCACATCTTTATCTCTAACCACACAAATGGCCAAATAAACAATTTTCCCACCTACCAACTACATGAATCTTTACATATTTCCATAATATAACCTTCGCAAGAACAAAGAAGCCACGTCTTCTACAACATCACCTACACTTCCTCCAAACTAATGCAAGGGAAGCTCTGTTATTAAGTAGGGAGTACATCTAATTGTTTTTTTTTCAACCTAACATAACATTCCACCCTCGATTCAACATTATGTTTTTATTGAAATGTTTGAACCCATATCAGAATACAAGTGGGTTAGTACAACAACCCAAGAAGACACCCTCGATTCAAGGGTTATGTTTTTAGGATAACTTAGAGAAGTGGGTTAGTACAACAACCCAAGACCAAAGTCCAAAGCCTGGGATGAATTATCTCTTAATTTGTTAACCTCTAAATGCCAAGGAAATTTATGGTGAGTAGTCAATTTTAATTTTGTTCTCTAATCAATGAAAAAAAAAAAACAAACACAAAAGTAACATAAAAATATCTTAAATTTCTAATCTTATTACAAATTCCATATGTGTCGACATCATTAAATGTATCTCGGCCATGTGTTTGGATAATGCATTTGGATCATTTAAATTATCCCAATCATTTAAATGTAAGTGTTTTGAAATGGTTTGTTAAAATTGTCTTCTCTTTTGCCTTGTCATTAACATTCCCTATCAAAATGAAAGGGACCATACAAAGGATTACAAATAAATCGTACTGCAAGTTAATATTTTATCAAAATGAAAGGGACCATACAAAAGATTACAAATAAATCGTATCAAAATGAAAGGGACCATACAAAAGATTACAAATAAATCGTACTGCAAGTTAATATTTTCTAATGGGCAACCAACAAGATATAAGTTTGTAGATGGTGTATAGGTGAGATTCATTTGATTAAGTCTTTAGCTTTGATTGTATTTTTTGAAAAAGATAATATTTATCATAATTTAGTTATTAATTAATAGAGGATAATTATTAGTGGTTATTATTTGTGAATGCGAGTTGATTTATTATTGTTACTTAAGAAAAACTATGTTACTTGATATAACTTGCTTCCATCTTTGTTAAATATTTTTAGGTTTTGGGTTATTAATATGTTTTCTTATATCCAAGGAATATGACCTTTTAGCCAATCAAAAATAGTTTTAGGTCTTACTCTAAGACCAAAAAGATGGTTTTCGTCTAGATAGTATATGCGAGAAAGTCAATGTTCTTTTTGATCATTGTTGAGGCTACCTTCAATGTGGTTATCTGTTTTTTTATAACATCTAACCATAATCCCATACAATTCTATACACAAGGCCATATAATATCCCTAATTACAATTTAACCTCTATCCAAAAGATAATGCCAACTGGCTACATATATTAGCATGATTA
Organism: Picea glauca; assembly: GCA_000966675.3. Lineage (NCBI taxonomy): Eukaryota > Viridiplantae > Streptophyta > Pinopsida > Pinales > Pinaceae > Picea > Picea glauca. The sequence continues at coordinate 632,185 of JZKD02S1778767.1, read as the reverse complement.
TATATATTCCTTGGATGGTGTGTCAAAGCGCTCCACGCATCCAAAAACGAACTTAGCGCCCGCCACCTCGCCTCGACCCACATGACGACACTTGTTGCTCCCTTCGGCCTTTATTACCACCTTATGGTTGTTGCAACCATCCATTTCACCGCGCTCTCAACTAAATGCTTCAGTGCACTCAAAGTTGGCTTCCCATCATGGCTATGGCATTGGTACATTGTCTGATTCTCTTGTGCTCGTGTGCCTTTACTCTCCATAGTCCCTCTTATGGTGATGCCCATCCCCCCAGTTGGTTTCTATCGCCCTCCCCTTCCAACAACTTTTGCACTCGTCATTCTCCCTGGTGCTTACCTAGTACTTCCTGTTCGAATATCCACCTCTCCCTCTCGTTCATCAAGCCATGCCTTGCCTTCAAGGGAGGTCAAAGAGAGGTTCCCTTTGGTACCAAAACAGAACGCCCATGGCCAACAGGCACCCACCCACCTTCACTCCTGCACTTAGCTCCTCACCTTTGTCCTCCACTCGGTCCTCACTAGACCAAGGCGACCTTCCACCTTTGTCCTCGCCATGGGCTTGTCAAGTTGAATGGTTTGATCTTCAGGGGAATTCTCTTGGCTATGCTCTTGGACCTCTCCCCGACCTGGCCTCGACCTCATAGCCAGCATTGGCACGCCCCTCCAGTCCACCACCCTTCGCTCCCTCGCCAACTTTTGTGCCTTTGCTGGAGGAATTCAATGCGCAAACACAGGAACTCCAATTGGAGACCTCTCAAAGCCAAGCTCTGCTCCAACCAAACTGTGCTTCGTGCCCGAGACTCCGAGATTCGATCTGATTCGATCTCAATTCTCCAAGACTTGGTCTTCGCAGTCCGTAAGGACATCGATGACCTTCGTTTTAGGCTGGAACACTTGGACCAACACACAGAGCAAATCAAATCTCTGCTCTCGACACTGCTTTGTTCCCTGCATTCTCCAGACTCGGGCACCAATGCCCCCACATCTCCAAGGGCAGTTCTTGCTCCAAACTTCCAGGGGGAGGATGAATGAGGCGTGGATGCATGTGCACAGGCGACTGAGGACAAGCGAGACACCATGCAGGGCACACAGGCAGCGGAAGCCGAGGACATGCAAGCACATCGGACACCATGACAGTCGACATACGTATAAGTGTCAACATGCATGTTTTATTTTGAAAGTTGTCAGTTGTTTCTAGAAGGTTATGTCTAGGCTATTAGAGTTTAGTGATGTCTATTTTGTGGATCTGTCAGTCGATAGGCGTTTTCTGATTCATCATATAATCTTCTTTGATCTACAATTTGAATGCATGGATCGGCCGAATCGGTTTCTCCATGAGGCGATTCAGGAAAATATGTCTAATTTTCACTGATCTTTACAGTCAGTCTATCAGGCTGAATTGGTTTCCCTTCGAGACAACTCACCACTTCAAAAACTCATTCTCAAAACGATACTATATTTTTTTGCTTATAACAAGTAATATATAGCTTCTTACTTAAAAAAACATAGCTATATATTAACATGATGCTTAATATTGTTGTTATTTTGGGACTAAATATTATTAAAAAAAAATCACTTTATAAATTAAATTAAATAGAATTATAAATTAAATAAATTTATAATTCTTTAAAAATTACAACATTATTGTTACAATTTTAATGTATATAATTAAAAGTATCATTATAATCAAGATAATTAAATAGTCCAACTACTTTAACTACTTTATATAGAATGAAAATTATTTATTTTATTAAATAAACAACTTCTTTATTTATAAAGAATTAACAATTATTTTTCTATAGTTATTTTTCGCTACTTTATATAAAATGAAAATTATTTATTTTATTAAATAAACAACTTCTTCATTTATAAACAAATATTCTTTATGGTTATTTTTTCTTGTTGTTGGGCATCTTGGGATGTAGATGCAAACAAAGAAGAAAATTGAAAGGTTAGTTATAAAAAGATATTTAATTTTTTCTAAATTGAGAAAGGGAAAAGTATAGTATGTATGTTGAGAATATGTTGACTATCTTGATTTAGTGGATATTAAGATTGGGTATATTGTCGTTATGGAGATAAGATAAGTTTGATCATGTTTTCAAGTTGTATATTACATAAATAATGACTATCTTGATTTAGTGGATATTAAGATTGGGTATATTGTCGTTATGGAGATAAGATAAGTTTGATCATGTTTTCAAGTTGTATATTACATAAATAATGTCTATTTAGATGATGAGAAAATCTCTTACAATGTAAGAAAATTGTTTGTTTGTTTATTTGTTTGTTTTGTTTTTTCACGGAATTTTTTTTCTTTATATTCAAAAGGATATAAGAATTTACATTTCAACGATCTTGTCAAAGCAGAGATATGAAAAATGGCAGCTTTCTGCTCACATAATGACAAACATCCAACCAAAGTCATTATGTCATGAATTATGAGGGAGAAGCTAATGCCAATATTAGTAGAATCTGATACTAAAGAAGATCACCTTTCTTGTGTCTTTCGCTTCAGATATTGAGCAGTATTGGAGGACCCTCATTGCCATCCTCCCATCGGGAGAATGTTAGAATTCTGAGGGGTCAGGATAAAGCCTATTTTGATAGGATGTCCGCGATTCTATTGTCTTCTCTGTAGATGTGTAAGGCGGAGAGGCTCTTAACAAGTCTTGTAGCTTCAAGTGTTCTCTCTTTCTAGCATTCCAGTGCTACTGCCTGGAGATCAGCTTTGCCATTAATCCAGTCAATAATGACTTTGGAGTCTCCCAGTAGTAGCATCACTTCGATGTTTCGGTCTGTGAGCCAAGATGAGGGATGCCCACGCCCCCATAAGTTCAGCCTTGGTATTTGTGCCTTGTCCACAATTAAGGGTCCACCTGATAGAAGTGTGAGAATTTATGAGGATGTATCCCCCCGCCCCACAGAGTATTCCATCTAGTTGTGCAGCTCCATCAAACCAGGTGATGACTTTGTCAGATAGAAGAGTTATAGTAGATTTGCAGGTTGGAGGATCTTTTGTTATTATAAAAGATAAGATAAGTACTATTATGTTTTCAAGTTGTATATTATATAAATAATATCTATTTTGATGATGAGAAAATCTCTTACAATGTAAAAAACTATTTTTGTTGGTTATGAATATATGATAAGTTTTATCATGTTTCCAAGTTGTACATTACATAAATAATGTCTATTTTGATGATGAGAAAATCTCTTACAATGTGAGAAAATTATTTTCAAGTATTGTGTTATTATTGTGTTATATAATCAAGTTTTGTGAGCTCCGAATGATGATTTGGTTGATTTGACTCTTCCTTTCAAGGTATAATATTCAAGGAGGTTATGGGATCCATTCCTACCAAGTCCTACGAGGTTATCATCTGTTATTGTGATTGACGAATAATACTACCTTTCATCTAGAAAACTAGGGAAGAGTGGGGGAATATGCTTCCTCATTTTTATCACTCAAATGTGAGAAGGTGAGAGATTTATTTTTCTGAAAAAATAAAATAGGGTCTAGTGGTTTCACTAACAAATAAGGTAGATATGTAGAGATGTCGCTCCAATTGGATATAGAGCCTTTCGTTTTGAATGCATTGAGGCATATAACGATGTGATTTTATTTTATATAAATAAAATTACATGTTTTTTTTCATATTGAAACAAGAAATGCAAAGATCTTTCAAGGCATCTACAATTTGGTTATCATTTCTAATGCATACTAAATGATTGCCTTGTAAGAACTTTAGTAAGATTTCAATTTTGAACCCAAAAGGTGAATCTTACAAAAATATGAAAAATGTTACAATTTCACCTTGTGACAACATATGTACTCATAGAGCTTGTAATACCCTAGTTTTGATCCTCGATTTAGTGTTGTATATGTACATTGTGAATGGTTATAAGCCAGAAAATTTAATTTGTAACTGAACATTGAATGTTAATAAAAAGTACATCTTCGACAATAGAAAATAAGGTCAAAAGAAGGGGTGAGGGGGCTATGAATCCACAAGAGGGGAAAGGCAAGGTAGCTTAAGTAGGCTAAGGAAAGGGACCTTAGTAAGCCTGGATTTAACCCAAGTTATTTGTAAAACTAAATTGTGTCCCTTGATTATTAACTAATCGTTGTTTTATTAAGTTATTGGTGGGGAGGGGGGTTAGTCCATGAAGAAGATCTATGAGTCTCCACAGAGATATGTGGTCCCTTCATGACATGCAATTTACACTATACCTTTTTTCCATGCAAGCAAACTATCGTTCAAGTCGGAGGAATTGGAAGAGAGTTTGAATGTTGGGTGTTGTTTAAATTATAAGAGAGTCAAACTACTAATTGTTCAAATTACCTTGTGAACTATCACTCAATTGCGGAATTAAGAGACTTATACATGATCAAACTGCCATGAACATATTGTATTGAATTATGGAAAGCTACAACCATGAATTATGTGAGAATTGTGGTTGTAGGGAAGATAATTGTTGTCATTTATAAATTTTTTACAACATATAATCCTTGGAATCCCAACATTGATATTTCTTGGCCAACTTACATTGGAGCCCTGGAAGGAAGTGGGATATCTTGAGGGATTGTCAAGCAGAGAAGGGGATCCCATCCCTTGGGTTGTGTAGGCTGATGGGGAAGAGGGTTATGGATTGGGATTGTTGTAAGTGTAGAATATATTTGACTATGAACCTGGGAATTGGGATGTGAGAAGAGAAATTAGAGCTATCCATAGGAAGAGTGTGCCCTTGTGGATTCATAGCCTCAACATGGGGGTGGCCTCTATTGTAGAGAGAACTAGTGCAACATGGAACCTATGGTTGGGTGAAATGTCCCTCTTCTATGGCTAGTTGTTGGACAATTTCAGATAGATAAGTGTTCATAAATGTATTTGTGAATTGTGTTGAATTAATACTAAATTGTTATGGTTTATGTCGTGGTTAAATTAACTTCCAGTTTGTTCAGTTTTGATTGTTTGTATTAGACTACATTTATAAATTACAGTCTCATGGTTAATTTATTGGTTTCATTATGTTGCAAAAATTTGTATTATGATGCCTACATATGGTAGTTAGTTAATAACAAAACAATGAGATATGGTAACATAGTAAAAAATGGTGTGAATTTGGGTGTTTAAAATAGTACCACATATCCTCAAAGTGTATAGAGGGTTTTGGGTATGTTACAGAACTTTAACTGTACAATTGAATCTAAAAAGTTTTGAAACACATAGGAAAACTTCATTTTCGCATAAACCAAATGTTGCATGTAATATTCAAGAGTGTAGACACCACATATCAAGAGGTTTGATCATTATAGAAACAAACAATTGATAGATTTAAGAAAAGAGAAATTTGAAAATCATATATAAATACTAAATTAACATGGTGTCATCGCAACATTAAGTAAAATATAAATCAAATGTAAAAATCAAATTAGCATGCTAAATTAACTCAACATTGGCCTAGTTATAAATAGAAATCAGATAAGCATACTTAATGTGCATAAACAAGCACACACCTTTCTATTATAGAAGAAAAGAATATTGCATAACCCAAAATCAACTTCTCCTAATATTACAATGCAAAATCAACTAACTTCTCGTAAGCTCATAAAGCAAAACACTCTAAGTAAAATTTCATAATTATTACATGACTTTGGTCTTTACTCTAACTCTAAGATATAGAAGTAATGCATCCCTCCTTCCCATTTATAGAATAAGAGAGAGGGATTACAAGTTAAAAACCTAGACAAGGACCACCTAAGATAATGGCTACACGAGTAGAGTGCTTCACTTTCTATATTCTAATTTAGCCATAACTAATTCATGCACCTGACAAATGATAAGGATAGGTGGTTACATGACAACTCGTGCCAAGCATGCTTCTACAAGTAACTAACTCAAGTAGTGCACCTCACATGTACTAAGTACCCACTATGAAATTTTTATGCAACACTAGGCATTTGTATGCAACAACTTAAGGAGTGCCCTCTTGGCCCAAGTAACTCCAAGAGTTTTAAAAGAAAAGATGACAAGAGGATATGAGAAAATTCACGCTAATGATATTATCTACCACTGGTGTGTCCTTATCACAAGAAGAGTTAAACACTATCTAAGAAATATGTAAACTAACACTCCCTCTTTTCAAGGAAAGTGTTCTCCATCACACCAAGTTCCTCCCTCAACATCTCAAACTTCCCCTTTGCTAGGGAATTTATCAGAGTGTTGGCCACATATGTATTTGAAGGAATATAGACCAAGACCATGACTCCCTTCTTGATTGATCTATAAAGTGTCGTGTATATTCCACTATAACAAATCATCACAATTGAGCTTACAAGTTTCTACATACTCTTTGTTATGCAATGTTTTACTTAGGATTAAGATTTAATATTACTAGCTTAGTGCACAAAACATTGTAATAAGTTGGACTGAAATAAAAGAAGCTAAAACAAATACCACACCATCCACACAAAGAACATAAGATGTACCCTGGAAAACCCAATATGGGAAAAAACAACTAGAAAGTGAGGCTTGTGCCTTGCTCTTTTCTTCTCATATATGAAATGCAAATATAAAGAAAGGTGAACCCACTATGGAACTGTCATTAACATTATGGCATGTATGGCTACTATGGGGTCTCTCACTTCCTCTATTATACTCAAATATCTCACTCCCTTACTCTACTCAACTATGAAACATTAATCAATACAACTCCATGTGACTAGCTCCACGTGTGTGAGTAATGGGAGTTGAACGAGCATCCACTCAGTACCATGGTGGTCAATAACATAAGTCAACTTATGGGAGGCATAACTTCCTCATATGAACTCTGATTTAGGTGATCTTTGCACTATTGGAAGGCTCTTGATGTGTAGAACAATGTAAAGAGTCTGGGGACTACGTGCGCAAGTATTTTACCCAAAAAATTGTCATTTGGTGTCCCAAATGGGCTTCAAACATTTTAGAACACCAAATCACCAAAATAAGACTTGACCCTAAAATAGGCCCTACATATCAATAACTCCAATTTTCCCACTCAAAAAGTACCAAAATAAATGAAAAATCATATAGTGATCTATTTTGGATCACCTCCCCATTGTGAAAGAATTTTGGTCCCCAAAAGCTTTTACTTAATGAGTCATTGATACACCTTTTCATAATAAATGAATAAAATAAGTTTTAGATCATTATATTAATGACTCCATTGATAAGAAACACATTCTCATTTAATTCTTCCCGTCTCGTGGTTGTGCATCTGCAATTACCAACAATTCGAAAGTTGCTTTTAGTAAATTTCAACGAACTAAATGTTAGTAGCAAATCAAATGTAATAATATAATAATTGAAGGTTGAGACTTCCTTGAAGTAGAGGATCCTTGGTTTACATTTGGTTTCCCAAGTCACCTGACGATGACCTTGAGTTAGATGTTGTTATCACATGTACTGGAGATATTTTGTATCGCTTAATAGTACATATAAAAGTGGAAATCACTACGCAAGGATATTGTAAACTACAAGTATGTATGCATTGGCTTAAGAATAAATTGTCCCTTTGTTAAAAACAACTTTATGTTTATGGGAGAAAATCGAGTCCGAAGAGTAGTTAGTAGATTACTCCATAGACCCATATGAGGGAAGGCAATTCTTTGTGACATTATGAGGTCAATTGCCTAGCGACGAAACTTTTGAGTTTTGTACCACAACAATATATAATTCAAGAAGGAAACCTTTCGGTTTAGGGTAAAAGGTGGATAAATGTTTTTCAAAGGGAGGAGGTGCAAGTCATGTCAAGATCATTGAAGGCATTGGTACAAATTATTGAAGTGGGGGTGGGGCATAAATTAGAGAAAATATATACATTTTCTCTAATTTATGCCCCACCCCCACCCTCAGGGGCATAAATTAGAGAAACTATATACATTTTCTCTAATTTATGCCCCACCCCCACCCTTGGTGGGGGCACATATCCATTCAATGATGATGCTAAGGGAAGGTCGAGGAGGAAAACTGTAAGGTGACAATTAATGGGTGTCAAATTTGGCTAGAGAATGGTTCTATTAGTGTTGAAGTCAGGCCAAACTTGGTTAGGGTGGAAGAGAAGGTAAGCTCACAAAGCTTGGAGGACTTGGTAAGAAGAAAAAATATTGAATTAAGGGGTTGGAGATTCATAGGGAGAAGCTTGGATTGGGAAAAATTGTGTGGTGATAATGGAGGCTTAGAAAATAAATTGAAGGACTTGAGAAAAAAAGGGGGTGAGAAAGGTAAGGAGATACGTGAAGCAAAAGCAAAAACGGGTGAGATTGGTGGTTGGGGAAGACATAAGGTTGGAGCAAATTATGGAATATAATGGAAAAACCTTAACTGGAAAATTCTTCGAAAGGAAGATTTCTAAGAGAACCCTAAATGACTGACTCCAAAGGGTTTGGTGCCCATTTTGGGGTTATGCTCTGAGGTTTCGTTTGATGGTGCGTGGGTGGGCAGATTCCAATAAGATGGAAAAATACCATCTCATTACTAAATTATTCTTTCCTTGTATCAAGTGTTTAGACAAGTCTTTTATTTCGAGTAATAGGGTAGAATATCTATGTGCTCAACTGTTATGGTCCATATGATGAAAGGAAAACCTTCTAGGGGGATTTCCTTTCTTTGTAATGCATAAAAAATGAAAGGGTGATTGTTGGGGGAGACTTAAAATTAACCCTTAACATATATGGAGTATGGGGCACATTAGAAGTCTAGATACATTGGAAATTTTTTCCATGTGCAAGATAAAAGAGGTAGGGTGTGTAGATGTAGAACCCATAAAAATTTCACCAACTTGGGAGAATAACATAGACTTGACATATTTTTAGTGACTAAAAATTTAATAAGTGACATCAACAAGGTGTGATCATGGTTGGAGGGGTTTTGAATTACATGCCGATCTTACTCCAGATAGAGAAACAAGATTATAAGCCAACCAACCCATTCTAGTTTAACCTTATATGGCGGGAGGATGAGGAATGTCTAAAGATGGTAAAAGATAAATGGTTTGGTTATGATGAGAACTCAAGGGACTTAACAAATTATCAATGTGCAAAAGATTTAAAGAAGGTAAAAAAAGTAGTGTTAGCTTAGGCATCCACTAAATACAAAAATTATAGATAAGAGCCTAAAAGAAGTGGAAGAATAGATAGGTGATATATATGAGACTAATATGGATGGAGTCCTTAATGAGGAAGAAAAATGAGGCTAGAAGTTTAGAAAAAATAAAGCAAAAATGTTGGAATAGAGAGAAGCAAAGTGGAGAATAAAGAGCAAGGTAATCTGGTTGGAAAAGGGAGATGAAAATACAAAGTATTTTCACAACTTTGCAAATCATAGAAAGAGAGTTAATACTATCTGGGAAATGGAGAATTTGGAAGGAGGAATTGTGAAAAAAAATAGAGTAAATAATAGAACTAAGGGTTTTCCATTTCAAATCTAACTACCTAAAGCCAAACTGAGCTAACATAGCAGAAATTCTCAAAATAAATTATTATTTTTCGAGTTTTGTGACCGAGGAAGCAAATCAAATGTAAATGGAAGAGGTCTTGAAGGGGGAGTTAAAAGCACTCTTAACATCTTTACAGAGACAAAAATTAAGGGCATGATGGATGGGTAGTAGAGTTCTTTATTGGCTTTTATGAATTATTGGAAGTCAATTTGATTAGTGTAGTTGAGGAGGTAAGAAGATAAGGGAAAGTTGTAGGAGTATTCAATTCTACTTTCCAACATTCATTCTAGAAAAGGATAATCCGTAAACCTTTGATGACTTCAAGTCAATATCCTTGTGTAACTGTATATATAAAATCATGGCAAAAATCATAGGTGTAAGGGTAAAAAGAAGATTGTTACAAGTTATATGATTGGAATAGTTTGGGTTTGTAGATGGGACAAACATACATGATGCTATTAGAGCAACACAAAAAAGATTACACTCTATAAAAACAAAGAAAATTCTAGCAATGGTCATAAATCTTGACTTGTCAAAGGCATACGACATATCAAGTTGGTTATACATTAGGTTGATACTTTTGCATGTAGGGCTTAGTCTCCCAATAGTCAATTGGATAATGGGATGACTAGACTCCATCTCCTTTGCATTTCTTATAAATGAGCCTATACCCAAGTTTTTCAATCCCATAAGGAGATTGAGATAAGGATGCCCCCTTTCTCCTTTGTAACTTTTAATGGAGGTTGGAGGGTTTGGAAGGGCTATTATGTAAGCTTTGAGTGTGAGAGCTATCCAAAGAGTTAATATTGACAGAGCGTTACCATGATCTCATCTCCTTTTTGTTGATGATGTTCTCTTGTTTAATAATGGAACCACAGAGAAGATAAACAATTGCAAGAAACTATGGATATTTACAGTGTGGCAACAACTATGGAGGTTAATGTCCATAACACAAATCACTTTTAATGGAGTGGAAATTGATATAGGGAATTAGCAATTGATTTTTTTTCCATTTAAACATATTTAAGGGTTTAAATACTTGGGGATTTTTTCTTAAGCCTATTGGATATGGAAAGGGGGATTGGTCATGATTACTAGAAGATATTGAAGACATAATAGACCATTGCCGTAATAGATGGTTGTGAGTAGGGGGAAGACTAACTTTGATTAAGTCAATACTGGACGCAATTCTAGCCTTTCAACATTTCCTAGCTTATATTTTAAACGGAGTCTTGGAAAAGTTTAGGTGAAAATGCCTTAAATTTATATGGGCATGCAAAAAAGAAAATGTAGGCATTCCATTAGTAAAATAAACTAATATACCAAAGCTAGAGGAGGAAGGAGGTTAGGGATTAAAAAAATTCCCTTGTTTTGTCAATCCCTAGCAACAGAGAACCTAAGGAGGACTGTGGAAGCAAATTATAGTGCATTGGTATATTATGCCTCGTACCTTAATTGATTGGATAAGGAATCCAAGGAAGGCTATAAATAATGTTTCAACTCATTGGAAATCTCTTGTTAAATCCTTTCATGTAATTGGGAATTAAATAGTATGGAGAGTGGGAAAGGAGAACAAATGAGGCTAGGTGTAGACCCTTGGGTAGGGTGGAAAAACATGGTGTGATTTCCAGGGGAAATTAATGAATTACTACATGATCAAGGATTCTATACTCTTAATCAAGTGACAAACTAGGAAACGACAAATTTATGACAACAAGGTTGGATAAATGCTCAATATTTAAGGTTGGAAGGTGAAAACTAGGTTATGTGGAAATCATATGTAGATAGTCTTCAACAAAGCCATGTTAGACTAAGGGTGGAGGAAGATACATTCACATGGTCTAAAAACCTACTAGTGGGGAGTATACAACTCATTTGGGATATAGAGCCATGTGTTCTTTGGAAATGCATGATCTAGACTAGTGGTAGAAAGTGGCATGGAAGCTAAAAGTGCAAAAAACGACCTAAATATTTGTATGGTTAACTATTAGGAAGAAGGCTTTGTCTTGGGAGGTCTTACAAAAGAGAATAAAGCAAGGTGCATGCTATGTGGGAGGGATGAAGAATCAATTGGACATTCGCTCATAAAATGTCCATCTAAGTAGTTAACATGTGTAAGAAATGTCTAGAGTGGAGAAAATGGAAGCTTGTTTGAAAGAGTGGCTGGATAAAAAATAACTCAAGGATTTTTAAGTTTTTCTCTGTCTAATAAATTAGGGAATGTGGTTGGTGAGAAACTCCCACATCTTTGAAGAAATATTTATTCCCTTGTTTCAAACATTTGCACAGGTTAAATCCATTTTTTCTAATTATAGAATGACTACTATTCATAGGAGTATTAGGTAGTTAAAGAACCTAGAAATTGATAAACCCCAAGCATGGGGATATTTTGATAGGACCTCCAAACTTTAGTAGTTCAGGTGGAAGCTTGCATTTATCGAATGACCATAGTGTACATTTTAAAGCTAGATTAGGGAAAGGTTCAAACAATTGTACTAAATTCATAGCTTTAAGATTTCTTCTATAGTGTGCTTTGGAGAAAAAATGTAAATAATTTTTAGATATATAGGGACTCTATCTTTGTCACAAATTAGATGAAAGACAACATTCAACTGCCAAATATCAATCTTAGACCATCGAGAGAACAATTGAAAGTGGTTACAAAGTCATTCAAATCCATATATTTCACACAAATATATTGCAAGTCGAATGTGGTAGTGAATGCTTTATCAAAGGATGCACAACACGTACTTGAAGGTACTTTGGTCTAGGAAGAAATCAAGGATGGAAAATTTGCAATTTCTTTGATCATATTATGATTTGATGCTAATATTGGGTTGAAAGTCATTGATTTTTTTAATTTATTTTTATGCCAATCCACACGTTGTTGGTGATGGATTATTTTTTTATGCATTATTCTTTTAGTAATTAGCTTATTATCAGGGTGAAGCACAACTTTTATTTATGGGTTATTAATAGAAGCCCCCCCTCTCTCTGTCACACACACACACACACACACATATATACATGGGACAACAAAAGGTCCATGAAGTTTGTATGTGATGAAAGCACATAAATAATGTAATTTTTATTCAAATATGGATAGAAGTAAAGTTTTTTTGTTTGGAAAAAAATGCACAAGCTTAAGTATAAAGAATAAATAATTGAATTTGATTTTTCATTTTGTTATGTTCAAGTTAGTGAGACTTGGGGTTTAGGTGTACTGATTATGCACTTATTAAATGCTCACATTTTCTAGTGGTTTGCAAATTTGCATAATAGTTGTATGTAAATGAACAATCCTTGTAAATTATAACATGATATGATAGTAAAAATACCTTCTTCATTCACCATTATGTGTCTTGTAGAGAGGGAAAGCCTTAATTGTATGGGCATTTGCTCTTTTAGGGCATGGATTACTCATCAAATGACATACATACCTAGACAATGATATTAAATTACAATTATCAAATGGGCATGATGTTTTTTTTCTTTGTTGGTAAGCTTAGGGTTTAATCATAATTTTGTGATTACTTGGCATTATAATTTAGTCTAAAGCCCCCAGGGCTTGGACCATTACATTGCTATTATTATATTATTGTTGTCATTATCGATCAACTTATTATTTGTAATTCTACGCTTTGTCTCCCACAAACACACACGTCAAGGGGACTCATTTGAAGGATCATCTTATCTTGTGCATTTGATATATTGTAATAAGTGGTTGCCCTCTTGAATATGTTTCCTATTCATTGTTTCTTTCACTTGATTTAGGCACGACATTACTAAATTAGGTATTTTTATGCTTATTTGGCTATTTGGTACATAATATTCAGTATCGACGAGGACGATTCTTGCTTTGGCTCCTTTGGATGAGTCATCTTACCATTTTCCACTCTAACTTTTTTTGGATCATTAGCATTGAGTGAAAATTTTCAAGTTGATAGAGGACATACTAATGTACATTGTATAAAAAATTTAAAATCTAGTTAGCTATATTTTTGGAGATACAAGTTATCCAAGTTAGGGTTTTTGTTTAGTCCTCAAACTAGGCTTAAACAAGTGGTCTTGGTAAAATAATCATATCCAAAGATAGTGGGATTCAAATTGAGTGATATAGACGGCATTGGTAGAAGTCAATCTAGGGTCTTTTGGGTCCAAATTTCACATATGTTAGGGGAAAGGTGTAGTTTGTACAAGTTCACTCTCCCGAGATAGGGCAAAACAATAGGTTCTGGTAATTCTACCATAACTTTCTCTTAGAAGGTTCAAATTGCATGTGATCAGAGGGAACCTAAAAAGGACATATGAGAGTACATACTTTAAAAAGTTTAGAAACATAGGATTGGAATTGGAAATTTGTAACAGGCTCAAGGTCAACCAACATATTAGACACCAAATTAGGGATTTACATTGTGTGTCAACATAAAAATATCATAACTTTTGATTGGAAGCTCTATTTGTGGTGATTTAGAAAGGGTTGGAAGGAAGAATCAAAGGAGAATATATAGGTATAATTTTTTGTACCATTTGAGGATACATTCTTTAAAAATGACTATTTTCATGAGGATAAACAAGATTGTCTTTGCAGGAGCAACAAAACTGGAAGAAGCTGCCAAATGGAATAACATTTCAAGAGCAATCATCAAATTCTTTTTCTAGTGGAAGAACCTACCAACAAATTATGCAACTTGGAAAGATGATCCCTCCATACAAAATCTTCAAGAATTGATCAGGCATTGAGTAGAATGCTTGTTTGAAGGGGCGAGGCATGTTAAGGCCCTAGGTCTTGGACCATTACATTGTTATTGTTATATTATTGTTGTTGTTGTTATTGGTCGACTCATTATTTGTAATTATACCCTTTGTCTCCTACATATATACATCAAGGAGACTCATTTGAAGTACCATCTTATTTGGTGCATCTAATATATGGTAATAGGAGGTTGACCCTTCAAAGAGGCTTCTTATTCATTCATTCTTTCACTCGATTTGGACATGGCATTACTGAAGACTCTTTTTCATGCTTATGTGGTTATTTTGTACATAACATTTGGGAGATTTGCATTTGTCGCTTAAAAAATTTCAACTATCATAGTTCATCATCAATTTACAATTTTGTTCATATAAAACAACTTGCAATGTAACTACAGAGTGGAAAACTTGTTAGATCCAAGCCTCAAGATCCATCCTTGCTATATAACCACAAATGATGGTGTTATAACCCTTCTAGCTCAATGTTGTGATAACTCGACTTCTCAAGCTAGAAGGGGTAGACCTTCTAGCTTAGGTAAGTGAGACCCTTGCTTGGCCTAGTTGAACTAGAAGGGTTAGGATAACTCTTTAGATGCAAGGTTGACTTTTCAAGAATAATCTTATTCAAGGCCTCACTTGGAGAGATAAGTAATGGTCTCATGAAGAGATATTTTTGAGTTTAGCATTGGGAAGCTTTATTAGGCTATGCATAAAAGTGTGCTCTTAATTATTATTTTAAATTAGTGGCAGGGAGCTCAAATGATGAGTTTTAATAAATTAGGTTCAAGAATAATGTTGTGTCTTATAGAGTTTCTTATAAGTGGAGAGTGTTTTCATATTGAGTGATATGCCAAGGGTTGCCACCTAACTTAGATTACCAAAATTTAGATCTATAGAGGACATGTGTTCATAGTTCAAGTGGCTGTAAACAACCAATCACCTATTTTGGGAGAGCACTTTTGTTGTAACATGTTGGAGGAGTCTCCATGCTAGATTTAGCTCCCTCATTCAAGGATTCATTTATTTGCATGTTGCGTTGCTTGTTTATTGCCAAACATTGGTGTTGAGCCATTACTTTGGTCTCTAGCATTGTGTCATGCTCACAACTTGTGATGATCTATGGTGTGTTCGTTGTAAATGTGTCTCAAGGGCATGATTGGGTTTGCCAAGTCATTTCAACAAAATGTTTTTGATGATTTTTTTGCCCAAGTTGGGGTTGATGATCATTTGCTAATAAAAGATATTAAAAACTCCTTTGACATGTCTTAGTTTGACCCAAATGTTGTCTTAGCAAGAATGAACTATGTGGGGACTTTCATAGTCAAACATTATGAATACCCTTTTCTGAGAGTTTTTTGTTTTGAATTGGCCTCTTTTTATCATGACGAGGTTAATGCATCACGATTTAGCTTTATGGGGGAACCATTAACATCATTCAATTTGGATATCTTTGGCTAAGCAAACTGCAAGGTGGATTATCTATTCCACCAAAGTCACCCAAGATTCACACTTAGACCCAACCATTCTTGCATGCACTGGTGCACATCTATAAGCATGAGCACACACACTAGCATGCCACTTAGTAGACTTGAACCTTGGCAAGGCCTATATTAGCTACTCATTTTCACTAACCCAACAAGCCACTGCCACATTTTTGGGATTAATTGCATGGAATATCTAATACTTAGGCCATTCACTATGACTCATCTCCCATGAGCATCGTTTGCTACTAATTATTTTCTCATGAGCTTGAATAGTCCACTTAACACTCGTTGCATCAAGTGGTGCTTAAAAGGATGAACACTGACAAAATGAATTACATAGGGTTAATCATCACCTTAATGATTTGCATATGGTAGCCAAGACTTCTAGAAAAGGCTAACTCATCTTAGTAAGACTCTAATTGAAACATGACCTTAGCTAAAGCACAATTAACCATGAAACTTTTTTACATAAACAACCTCGACGAGTTTACTACCCTATTTACAAAAATAAGAAATATTGTGCCTTGAATTCAAAACTCCCTTCTTTTTATTTAAAAAGATAAAATCTTATATAATTAAACATTTTTATACTCTTTATTTAAGATCAAAAATTTCTTTCTTCTTTCTTTAAAGATAAGAGGACTTCGATTTTCAAACACTATAAAATATTATTTCATGAGATTAACTACGTAGAGTATTTAATATATGAACTCGTTGGATTAATGAGTTGACCCCATAGGTGGTTGGAGAAACCCTGTGTTTTTTATTGAACTAGAGATGAACAGGGGAGCTACTCCACTCTAGGCGAAGAAATCATGAATTGATTCCCGTAGTTGTTCCCACCTAACAATCATTAAATTAATACACGTCTTGGGGCCCTGCGGAGCCTTCAAGGAAAACATTACATAAACCCTCCTGATAATTTCATGGGAGCCATGCGCATCTCTAGTCCCGCCATTATTTCTGCTATTCGGCTCCGTCTTTCTATTATTATTGCCTTCAAATTTTTGGGAAACCGCAGCTAAATTTAGCGGCTACATGGCCAGAGCATCGTACCTGCCCGCTGGTTCCTGCCTTGCCAGGGACTCGAACTCCAAACCTCGTATCTCGTTCCTCACTCGAGAGATTTCCGGGACAGCTGTAAGCGTTTCGTTGAAGGTTTCAGCTACGAGGAGTGTGTACAAGGGCGTTCGATGCGCTGTAGCTGAAGGATTTCGCGAAACCCTCGGGGTATCGAACTCGGCTCGCCCTCCTCGCAGGTATTCATTTGCTTTGAATTTTGATCAGAAATTGCTGGCTTTGGATTGCGCTTTTTCAATTTTTATCTGAAGTTGTTCCCTTTGCACTGGATTTGCATGTCTGGTTATGTTAAAGTTAAATTTAAGTAACGGTGTTCCGGACGAGGAATTTTGAATGCATGATTTAAAGTCTTAGCTGCAGTGATCTGGATGCGTAGTTTTGGACATCTGTAGCTGTTAACAATATTTCAGATTGCAAACGAGTACATCATTTACTGAAATTTTGTTATAGGAAATGTATCGATTTATTCGCTGTCAAAACTTACGGTCATCGTTTAGACTGAGCTGAAAGTCCTAATGTAGAATAAAAAATGTTTAAATGCAAGTAATTTAAGAGAATTAAATTATCTTAAGTGATTTATGAGCAAAGTAGCCAGGGTGCATGGTGCAAGTTTGGGTGCAATGGTTGGAATATAGTAAATTACAGAACTAGAACTTAGAAATACAAGATTTTAAAATAATTAATAACAACATCACAATCACATTTTAAGTTTAAATTTCATGATTTAATCTTCAAAATTTAATATTCAATTGTTCAAACAAACTTCAATACTCTAGTCATAATTTTAAATTTACAACATGGTCAATTCCATTTACTCCCGAGATATAAATCACTGGTCAGTTACTGATCAGTCATGCCAATAATTGAATCTTCTTCTTGTTTTGCATCGTCTAGATCCTCATTCAAGAAACTCTGCTGCGGTCACTCATCAGTAATGCCAACAATTGAATCTTCTTCATGTTTTGCATTCTCTAGATCCTCGGTCAAGATGCTCTGCGTTCATTGATCAGTAATGCCAACAATTGAATCTTCTTCACGTTTACATTCTCTGGATTCTTGGTCAAGATGCTCTTCAGTCCCATTGATATATTTCTGTGGTCATTTGTTGGACATTGATAAAATTATCTGATCTTATATTATCTGCAACTACTTGTCATTGTCAAGTTGTGGCTCGTCTTCTGTGTTTGTAATTGTAGGCAGTTCCACAAGGCCATCTTGTTGGATCTCATCCTCTACACATATAGCATCATCCATGAATTGCTCCCATTTCTTAGAAGGATCTTGTACCATTGTATCATACAAACTAAATTTTTTGCCTTCTTAGATCCCAATTGGTTTCTTTTCACTAATTGAATAACCTGATGAGTACTTCAATTCCTGTCACAGGGTGAGCAATTGGATACTTGTGAGAGTAAATGTATAGCAAATGCTTGTAGCTTATGGCCTTGCGCACAATGAATTTTACACCAATCTATTGGAACTTTGCCACGATGCCTATCACAAAAAGCCTCAATTGTGCTAGATTCATCTCACCAACATGAAGATTGTGCAAATTGAGTTTGGATGAAGGATGCTTTATTTGAATCTGGACCTTCGTGTTGTCATGAATCCCTTCTTGACGTTTCTTTCACTAGAAGTGGGCCGCTTATTTGTTCAAAAGTTCAATATCATACTATTTTGGATTCAAGGCACAAGATGCCATATGAAGATGGCTGTTTAGTTTGTTCCACCGCCCATGTATAAGTTGTTGTAATTGTGGATATAGGTTGGGAGCTCTGTTATTATGATGCTTTTGATCATCTCACACTTTGAGTCAATTTTTTCATATATCTCACCAAAACATGGACTATTTGTATCTGTACAGTGGATCGTATCTGATATTGGTTCAATGAAATTGACTACAAATTTAACACATGTTCTTATGGGGTCAGCACCCTCATAACAATCTGGGGATGTCTCCATGTCTGTGGTAACGTGCTCAGGGAATGCACTTGGGGTGCAGATAACACACCCAAGTGCAGGGCAAACGTACCTGAGTGTGCACATTCCTGGTGAGGGGTGCATCCATCTGAGGAGTGGGTGCATGCACCCTGGCTACTTAGTTTAAGAGAACTAAATGATTTTTCCATTAGAGAATGGTTTATGCGAAGAAATTTAGATATTAGTCAGATAAGTTAATAAGAATGTTGAAAATTGGCAATAGTATGCTTGACATAGATCAATTTAGGGCCACTTCACAGTGACTGTTCCAGCAGATTATTATCTGCAAATCTATCTTTCATAATATATATAAAATAGGATTCTCAAAGCAGCATGATAGGCGCTTTTGAACATGCACGATTTAGTTAAATTTGCTGAAATTTTTATTCAACATAAAATTCAACAAAAGACTATTGCAGCAGATTACCTATGGAAAAATTATCTTTTATAATATATGTGAAGATAGGATTCTCAAAGCAGCTGGATAGGTAACTTCTGAACATGCGTAATTTAGTTAAATTTGCCGAAATGGTTTATTCAATTGAAAATTCAACAGAGGATGTGCAGGGAAAAGCTCCTCTTATGCGCTTACCTTAATCAATTTGTCCGTGCAATGCAGTTCTTACTGCACTTTCATTAACTTGATCAAATGTGTAATTCAGATTCCATGCTTTGCGAGTTTACCAAAGATAAAGATGCTTTTTGCTGGGGCTGTGTTGCACGGGCATATTAATTTTGATAATAAGTTTCTCAAAATTTGACGTCATATCTTACATTTCAGATAAATGCAAATGTTTTTTTTCCATTGAAAATGTTCTCGGGGAATCCCTCTAGGTGCTTCCTCACTTTCCCTGAATGGCACCTGTGCAAAGTGCCATCAGAGGACAACATGTACTCCTAAACCAAAGGGACTCTACTGCACTTTAGTCTTGAACCCATGACCTCTCAGTGATGGTTCAAAGTTCAAACTGATTGAGCTAATCTACTGGGCTAAATGATGGCTAAATACTTAAAAGTTAAAACACATTGTGTCAATAAATACTTATAAGTTATGGATAGTAAACTTTTATTCTGTACACAATTGTTTTCAGGCTTACATTATACTTTACTTCTATCAATATACAAATTTTGAATTGGATTTGAACTGGTTTTCCCCAAAATTATGCATTGGATTGGAATCAGTTTGTCCCAAAATTATTAACTAGACCAGAGTCGAGGGTCTCCACTAGGAGGTGTTGTTGTTCTTGCGTATGACATGTCAGGATTTGTGCAATGCTAGAGCCTTGAGGATCTCCATAGCTGCTGGGGGATTTGCGGGGAGCCATGGCAGAGAAGAGAAGGATGCCAGATGTCGTTTTGAAGCCGAATTCAATGTTTCACATATCAAAGGTGTGGAATGGACCCAAGTGAAAAATTCACAGGTGTGAGATTGTATTGCTGGTTTAATCAAGAAATCTGCGCTTTCCACGAGTTTAAACCAGTGGAATGATCCTGTTCTGCGAGTTTAACCCTGCAAAATGGCTAGAAAACCAACAAGATGGACAAGCACCAAAGAATAGAGCTTGTGACTGATAAAATTTTAGGAAACAAACTGTGAAAAAGCAAAAATTGAGCAGGCAGCTCAAGCAAAAATAGGTTACCTGTGTGTCGTTCAAACTGCTTGAAGAGAGTTCAAAGGAGAATCTTGAGCAGGAATTGTGGAGTCCCTAGAAAAGGCCCAATCTTAAGGCTTTGATACCAATTGATATCATCATAAAACAATAGTGCAGAGATACTCACATACAAGAAAACACGAGAGCAAGTTTGCAAGTATGATAAGGTGTTATGACCCTAATGTGGCTATATACATGGTCAAATGTATATATAAATAGTAGGTCAGCCTGGTAGTGGGTCTACATGGGGAATCAACGAGAATGTGTTTATAGATGTCAATAGAGTCATTATTGTACATGTTGTCTTCTGATTATTTTACTTGGATGTATTTGAGAGTTCTTCTCCTAATATCTAAGTTATTGTGTAACTCATCAAAATAATACTTTGGGCATTGTGCTCCACGTCAATATTAGTTGTACATTGTATATATGGAGGTTTATCATGCTTATTTGTGTATTGGGTTCATGACATTTGGTATTAGAACTTACGATTCTTGCTTTGGCATTTTCAAATTGCAACTTAGTTGATCCATATTTTTTTCTAGGGATCTCCAAATTGAGTGAGACTTGAAGGGTTGTAAAGGAAAACATATTGTACTATCTCTGGTCAAAATTTCAGCAGCAACGTTGTGGAAATTTTAGAGTTCTAGTTTATACAAATTAGGGTTTTGACCTGGTTGTAAAACCTTTCTAAAACTAGTAAGGTTCACAAAATCAAACATATCTTAAATTGTGAAGTCCAGTTGTAGTGAGACTGGTGGCATATGAAAGAGAACATATCAAGGTGTTCAAGTCCAAAATTCAGAGATGTTAGGAAGAAATTGGCGGAGTTATTGTTTGTAGTAAGTACAGCCTTGCTCTCCTAATAAGGGATAAAAATAATAAGGCTGGCAAATTGGCCATAACTTTCTATTGGAAAATCCAAATTGAGTGAGACCAGTGGCATTCAGCGGCAGATGTTTCAAGTATTACAGGTTGAAATTTCATTGAGCATCATGATTTTAGAGATATAATAGGTACAAGATCAGCTTGCAGAGAAATCCCCATAGAAGGGCCTAAAATGGTATGTCAATTCAAAATTGTCATAAATTTTGATTGGAAAGTCTGATTGAGCTCATTCAAAAGGTGTTTGAAAGAGGAGACATAAGAGAATATCTAGGTAAAAAACTTGGGAAAATTTGAGGATAACCATTATGAATTTATTATATTGGAAGAGAAGGAGGTTTTGACAAGATCCCCTTTTTTTAAAACTAGAAGTGATGGAAATTCCATGTTTTAGTGGAGATAATGATAGGATTGATCCTAGGGAATTGTTGCATATTATAAAGGAAAATTGGAATAATACAAGTTAACTGTCAGAGTACATTAATGGGGATGCTAATAAATGGTGGTTTGAACTTTGAAGATGTTGAATTCCATTATGAAGTATTTGAGAAGCTTTCACAAAAACTTGGTTAAAGGAAAGGAACATTGAGGCATTTCCTAGGAAAGAACAAGAAGAAAATATGCAAAATATCAAAGACAAATTGAGAGAAGTCTAAGAACATATGAAGAAAGATGACTGGTTCTCCAAATTGTAGGCTCTTAATCAAGCACTTATTTAAGAGGTTAAGAACTTAAAGCAAGAATCGATGAACAAAGGGAAGAATGCAAAGGATGTTTCGTAGGAGAATTGAAAAGCAAAGATGATGAAATCAAAAGGCCGCGTAATCATAATTAGGACCTTCTTAATGATGTTAAGAATGTGAAAAGGCATCTTTAGGAGGCAAAATCTGTTAATATTATGGTAGCTGCGGGAGGTATCTACCTCCACGTGTAAACCTGACGAGAATAGAAGACTCCAGAAAGCAAGAGAAAACCCTAATGAGTTGGCTAATAACCGTAGAAGTCTTGTCGGCTCAAGAAGATAATTTATATTAGGTTATAAGCCTCCAAGAGAAGAAGTCGACCATAAATAATAATAATATACTGAACAGACATGTACCCAGAAGGAGAATTCAACCCCAACAAATCTGGTAGAACCACTATAAATACAGGGCGCCAGTTCTAATTTGACACATCTCAGAATTGCAGAGCAGCAACTGGTGCGCACTGCAGTTCCCAGTTTGGTGTGTACATGTGGAGGAGAGCTGCAGGTGCAGTTGCTGCAGCAACCAGTTTTCAGTGTTGGCTTGGACTATCTCTTGGATAG
>JZKD02S1778767.1:586002-596640 GCA_000966675.3 Picea glauca | reverse complement strand
CCTCTCCAAAGCAAGCTAGCAACCTCTCCAACTCAGCCCTACAATCAACTCTCTAAAACTCAAGAAAAACTCTTAGCTCAAAAACTCAAGAGAAGCCAAATGAGTAGTGTGAGTGAAAGAGAGGGGGTGGGGTTGGCTTTATAGGTTCATTAGGGGCTCTAGACAATTCTAGAAGCTTCCCAAGCTTTGCCCCAACCCTAATTTAAAAAAAAAATAAAAATTATCTTACTTTTGCGTCCGCGGGCCTCCTTAGCAGAAAAAACCGATTCCGTATGGAACCGGCCGGTTCAAGGAAAAAAACCGGTTCTGTACGGAACCGGTCAAAAACGGTTCTGTGGGCCGGTTTGAACCGGTTTGGGTCTGGAACCGGTCGGACCGACCGGTTTTGCCGGTTCCGGTCCGGTTCTTGTAACACTGGGCAACATGATATAACACTTATCTTTAAACAAGAATTGTGCAACCAGCTGCAACCAAAAATAATAGGTGTGCTCGTTTAACCATAGACAATATAGCAATATTGTCACCCAACCATAGGCCGAAGCCACCTCGAGCACCTTAACCTTGACAGAGAGAATAATTCTGGAAGCAAACCCTAGGTCCAAAAGCCAATCAAGGTAGCGTACCACTCTCCAAAACTAGCGTACCAAGCAGAAAGTCCAAACCATAACCAAGAGAAAGTCCAAGCCTAAAACCGAAAATACTAGTTGCAGTAGCTGCAGCTGCAGCTACTCTCCAGACTTGTGCACTTATTAAATTTCTGCAGAGCGCACTAAATTTCTGCAGTTGCGAACTGTGTGTGTCCAAATGAGTTCTGGCATTTTGTATTTATACTGCTCTTCCTTAGTTGTCTAGGCCGACTTCTCTTTCTGGAGGCTAAAAAATCAATATTAATTATTTTCTTTAGTCGACTTGTCTTATAGGGTTATGTCCAATACTTTAGGGTTTCTTCTTGCTTCCTGAAATATTCTATTCTTGTCAGGGTTACAGGTGGAGGTTTAATACCTCCCGCAACTACCATAATATCAACACTCCCTCCTAGCTAGGGAGGTATTTAAAGGTAATGGTCTCGAGCACAAACATACCATTCAACGGGTAGCATCATCATAGCCACACAGGCTATCTCATGATCAAATCACGAGCACCATCACCACTATCAATATCATCTGATAACATCCACTGTATAATCTCTCAAAGTCATACTCCATCTGAGTAATCAGGCATGATGTTGGATAAGTCACTCACTCCACAGAGTGATACAGGAATCATTCTTCTAATCCGGACATATGTCCTAGAAGAATAACTATTCCAACGAATGTTGGAAGCCACACCATGGGCTACAAGGACTATTCTTCTAATCTAGACATATGTCCTAGAAGAATAAATGTCCTGGACCATTTTTTCGCCTGGAGAATGTCTGTCCACCAACACACTGACTATCCATTTAGTTGATGATCATTTCCAACACTACTGATAGTCTTCATGGCAATCAAAACAATGCCATTCAATAGAACACAATTGTGTTTATCCATAGTAGTACACAACCACACCAAGTAGCACACGACTACTTAATTAGTGATGCATAGTCACAACCAGTGGAACACATCCACCACAATAGCATACATCTACAAACAGTCTCCACACCAATCATATCATCTGATATCAACTTGCATAAAACAATATCATGATATAAATTGAGTCATCTGGGCCATTCTTCCACTCACATATGTGAGATCTGGAAGAGCATTTGCCCTCAGAAAGTAAAACATCAGTCATGGGCTATCTGGACTATTCTTCTCAAGCACAAAAGAATAATTGTCCCTGATTTTTGAGCCTGGACCATTCACCTAACTGGGCCATTCCTACGACACTAATCATAGTGCAACCTGGAGAGAATGAGTCTGCCCTAGGGAATGCTTGTCCCTGATTGTTGAACTTGGACCATTCACCTAACTGGGTCATTCCTACGACACTAATCATAGTGCAACCTGGAGAGAATGAGTCTGCGCTAGGGAATGACTGTTCGGACCATTTCCTAATGGAAATGACTGTTCTGCACCAACCTCCAAAACAAACCATTCTTTGAAACTGCTCACAACTGTGAACTTCAAAAGAATGACTGCCCAACGAGGCAGACCATTCTACTTGACCACTGCTTAGAGTGACTGCCAAGAAGAATGACTGTCCTAGACCATTCCCCCACACTAGCCACAAGGGGAATCACTATCTATGGTACATCAACAATCTATCGAACCATTTTCATTATGAAAATGACTGTCTGATCTGGACCATTTTCCGAACTGGAAAATGCCGTCCGTCAGAAATCTCAAACCTCTTTCCGAACTGGAAAGGAACTACTCATCCTGGACCATTTTTCAAATTGTTCCAAATCTCAATAGCCAGTCACCTCCAAGCTGAGGCTAGTAATCCACAAAAGAGGGTGGTCTCTCACGGTCCATTCGTAGCTCATAAAACTTATAACCCAACTGATATTCTCCTACAACTATCCCGATTTTTCTACCAACTCTCTTCCTCTTGACCTTCCCAACCCAAGGAATGCACCATTCGTTTATCATGGATAACCTAAGGGATGTGCCATCCGTTTATCAGGATTAACCCAAGGAACGTGCCATTCGTTTATCAGGGTCTCTCTGGCACAAGTAGCTAGGAATTTCTCAGCTAGGAACTCAAGGGAACTTGTTGCTAGGAAAACTGTCAACAAACCAACAACAAACACTTGCTGTTACGGTGAAACTCACTCCGGAGTTCACTCTTTAGGCCTGATCCCCTGGCTCTTCAATCTTTAGCTCTAAAACGCTTCGAATACGTTCCAGCTTGCTCTAGAATTCGCCCTCCATGGCTGCACCCGGTACAAGCTCCCCTCTTGCTCTCTTCTTTCTCTCTTGCACAAAAAATTCTTGTCCCCGAACTATTGTCCCAACCCATACAAATTTCCTCCCATTTGGCTTGCCTTTCTTGACTCACACTCTTCCCCAAGCTGATTGTACTCAACCTCCAATTGCCCAATAACTCTGGGATGTGACCACTCACATCCACCCTCTTACATGTATTCAATGATTGGCTTTGGGAACACTCAATCGGAAAATGGAAGGTTCATATACAAACGACAATTTTAGGAAAACGGGTTGAACTAATATACATGTGTATTTCCCCCTTGGACCCCTCTTGGCCATAATCCTAGACACTTCCCCCTCTTGTGGATTAATTCAGCCCTCATCTCTTGTCCATGTCCCCCTAGCAGCTGGCATCACATTTTATTATTAAAACTTAGAGATACAATTCGCATATTACATCGCTTGGCCGTAGCCACATATTATATCCACATAAGCATTAATTAAACTGGGGATTATAGTGGGGATGTTACAAATTTCATTTTTGATTTAGCACAGCCCGTGTGAGTCAGTGTTATCATATCTGGTTGTTTTAATTAGATTCTTATTGCTGAAGATAAATACAGGTTGTTTGCTGCATTAGTGACATAGCACCGCATCCTTGGGAGATCTGTAGCAAGGGAAATATATTTTTAAACTATATTCAAATCTAGTTGTCTTGTGCATGATCACATCTTTCAGAATCAGGTGAGGATCTAAACTTAGTTGCTGTGGGTTGGTTTTGCTGAACAAAATTTCAGCATTAATGCTGCAGATGAAAGATGAAATAAAATCATACATAGTATTCAACCACTTGAGTTTAATGTGATATTATCAGATTTAGGACGAACTTAAGAGAGATTACACAAAACCAGAAATAGTAACAATTCTGCAGAGAATACAAGAGTCAGCTTTTGCATACTTATTAAGGTTTTATATAACTGGGTGTGAAAACTGAGATATCAGTGATTCTGCTAAGTCATAAATGAGTTGCTTGTGACATTATTCAAATATGGTAAGGAAGTTTCTTATTTTCAACTAAAATTGACTGAGAGTGCCTAACATCACAGATGCCACATTGTATTTACTTTAATCAAAATCCCTATGGGAATCCGTCCTATTTGAACATTGAATCAAATTTCGAATTCGCAGTTCATTATCAGAGTCATTTGAGCTAAGTTCTCTAAAGTATCTCCACTGTAGCTGGCTACTGGTATCCATTGTAGTGTGGCACATAACATTTCAGACGAGACAGCTAGGAGGAATTCTCAATAATTCAAAGCAGCCAGTGTTAATTTGTGATGCTGATTATGACATATGTTAAAGTAAATGTAATTTAACTAGAAAATGTTAAACGGATGATAATTTAAAGTAACTCTAGTATGCAAAGCTCCTGAGCTACAATGCAAATGATAAATTCCAGTAATAGCATTAATAGCCAATTTTACCAGTAATCATATGCACATAATAGCTGGTCCATTTGCCATTTTTATTGAGGTTTCCTCTGGCATAGTTCCTTGGTCAGATAAACTTTGAAAGAATATTCATTTTCATTGAAGTGCAAGGACACTTTTTTTAATAGTAAATTTTTTTAATACGTTCCCCTGATAAAAATCGAAGTCACTTTCTTTCTCCAGTCTACAAAATCAGCTCTTTTTGCTGGCATGACATCAACTTTTTTTGAGGTCTTATTTGTCAGAATACAGTAATGGTTGGCTAGTGAATCTTTTGATAAGTTGCCGAGAGAAATTTTATGGCCAAGATCTTCCTTTATTAGGCACATCAGATACCAAAATACAATGGATTTGTTTGGTGTGGGGGGGTGTGTGGAGTGGATGGACATCAATTATTTTTATTACTAATCAGGATACTATAATTCTTATTCTTCATGGGCTATGTTCAGAGTTGTTGGCAGAGGTTCGAAATTGATAGGTTCTGGTTCAGCAGTGCCTAAACTTGTGGTTTCAAACCACGATCTTTCTAAACTGGTGGATACTTCAGATGAATGGATCTCGTCTCGTACAGGGATCCATAATCGACGGATTCTTTCAGGCAAGTTATCATACTTCATTGTATCTCATCTAGACTTTTTTGTTAGAATTTATAGTTTTATATATATATATATATATATATATATATATTGTTAGATCAAGTACATACCTACATACATAGGTAGAATGTGATATTTATTGCAGTCGATGAAGGAAAGGTTAGAATTGATATTTTCCTGTGGATAGTAAAAAAAGGCCTGCCGAAACCTCCTCACATGGAATAAAATCCCTCATTAAGCCTACTTTACTTTGCAGGTGATGAAACACTAACTGGTTTAGCTGTAGAGTCGTCTAGAAAAGCCCTTGAAATGGCGAAAGTCAAGCCAGAGGATGTTGACTTGGTTTTGATGTGTACGTCTACGCCAGACGATCTCTTTGGTAGTGCTCCCCAAGTAAGCATCTTATGATATTTATTTGATCTATAGCTGTAAAATTATCGTTAACCTGGCTATAACACTTAATGTCTTTGCACTCTAGATTTTGGTGTTTTCCCATGTTTCTACTCAGTTCAGATGTTTGAGTTGGCTTTTTCCATAACATGGGAGCTACTTGGACTAGAGAGATTATGCTATATTGTTCGCATGTTATGGGCATTTATCAGTTATAACAAAGGATATCATGATGATACAGGATTATATGATATTATAGCAGTTAACATAGAGTTTAGATACATTTCATTGAATAGCGACCAATTTTTTTATTATTTATGTATTGTTTCACTTTCTGAGCAATTTCGTTTGTCTAGGCTAAATCTCAATTCAGAGATGCTGGATTTTGAAATTCTACAATTCACAAATTTTGTTAGTATTGAAACTACTCGTATTGCTGTTTTTTTTTTTGTTTCGAGATGATGTGTAGCCAACATTTGGGCTTTTGTTGCGACAAATTTTATGTATAATTTGATATAAGGGAATGCCTTTAAACTCATTATCTTTGTTGCTTTGACTAAAAGAGAAGCATCCTCCTAACCTAAAAATTAACTGTTGTGACATTGAAGTTAAATTTGAAGTTCTGCATGCATTTTTTTGTTAACTTGTTAATGCTAGTTTCTGCTGCAGGGAATCGCTTTGATGTTTGGTTGTTTTGTTTTTATTACCATTTCAATGGACAGAAATGTGTCTTAAATTCATGTAAGTGTTTCCTCGGGGCGTGTAGAAAAGCCTTGGAAATAGGCACATGGGGGAGCAGGTAAATGCAGGTTTGATCAAGGTTATTCCTAACGGAATAGAAAAGGATATGGTGGGAAACTGGAGGCCAATCATTTTGCTTAATGTTTTGTACTAGACATTAGCTGAAGCTATATCCAATCATATCAAAACTGTGTTTGTGAAGATTATTTGACTCAAGTAAACAGGGTTTATTAAAGGTTATTTTATATTAGATAATCTTATTATGGCTTGGGTGACTCGTGAATGGGCAAGGGAGGCTGGACAAATGGTACTTTCTATTGAAGATTGACTTCAGCAAGTCTAATGACAAAAGCAAGTGGGATTTCATCCTTGATGTGTTCTTTGGCTTAGAGCTGTGAGAACTCTTTTCTTGATCTCCTCAACTAGGGTTTGTGTTAATGGGCTCCATTAGGCAAGGGTGCTCATTGGTTCCTTATATGTTATTGCAACAGATAGAAATTGGAGTCTTATCAATATCTCTTTGCTTATATTAGCAATCATCTTTGCATTGAATGAGGTTACCGGTTCTCCAAAAAACATCCATCTTGATTCTTTACTGACGAACTCTCAACCATGTGTGGAAAATGCATAATATAATATTATTAAGCCTCTATAGCAGTGTTACTGGAAGCGCCCCCCCCCGCTCCACCCTCAGAACCCCGCTTCGAGCAAATCCTCCATGGAAGCTTCTTCGGAAGCCTGCTCTAAAGGCTGTTTTTGGGATGCCTTCTTCCCTCATTCCGATCTGATGATATCCTGAATGGAGATCCAACTTAGTAAAGAAAATTGTTCCTTGCTATTCATCTAATAGTTCATCAATGACAAATATAGGAAACTTGTATTTAATGGTGTATTCGTTGAGTTCTCTATAATATAGACACATACGCGATGAAGAATCCTTTGTGTACACCATCACCACTTGTGGGAGAAAGCACTTTGGGTAGGACAAATGATGCCAACCTCTAGCATTTCTTGAATGATATGCTCAATCTCTCTCTTTTGGGCATAGGGATATTTGTAAGGTCAAATATTAGGAGGAAGAATCCCTTGGATGAGTTGAATATTATGATCATGCTCTCAAGCGGGAAGAAGACCTTTGGGCATCTCGACAAATACCTTGAAATGATTGTCGATAACTCTTCAGAGATCCAAGGGCACTGATGGATTAGATATTTGAACATTTGGTGAGCACAATTGTGCAATTACTCTTGATGTCCCTTTTTTAAAAGTGTTGTCATGTTGTTGGAGCTTATCACTTTATATTGTTCCGTTGCATACATCTGAGTTCAATTTCCTCTCCTTTTGAGGAAAATTTCATCAAAAGCCCCTACAAATTCATAGCTACCGTTTCCAACTATTTTAACCATTGGATCCCTAAGACCACATTGCAATCATTGGGTTGTCCAAGAAATAATCCCATATAGTGAGCTTAATACTATGGCACTTCCCTCAACAATTTATGGTATCTCCATCTATAATTAGTACGTGAAAATATGGTGTTGGATATATAAAGTAGTTGAGAAGTTTGGCTGAATTGTGGTTAATGAAATTATGGGTACTACCATAATCAATCAACTTTCTTCTCACCACACTTATGGCAATCATTGTTCTTGTTGTCACAATTGAAATATAATCCCTTTTCTCTTCTTTCATTTAGTGGTTGAGGTGTCAACCTTGTAGGTTGAGTGAGGTTAGGAGTGGGAACATTGTGCTCTTTGTAGGTGTTAGTGACAACCCTTCTGTTTGCCATATTTTACTTTCAACTCTTGAAATCACGATTTCACACATTTTGGTGTGATGAATATGTTTGAAATTGCACATTGCCATATGATCATAACATAACAACAAACTCACAAATGACATAGGATATAAGTGGTAAAACCCTCAAAAGGAAATGTCCATGGAGCAAGCAGGAAAGCTCATTTATTTCTCAATCAACTATATACAATGAGTGTTGGGCTAATCTAGCGGTCTAGATTTCTCAACACTTATTATCAATCCAGGTAAGTAAACTTATGAGACACAGGCACAATATGTGCATAACTAGTCTTGAAATTGCCTAAGTATTCCTAGTAAAAGTTAGACAGTAAAATGCCAAACTCACAGATAGGAATTAATTCCTATGACCACCGTCATTTAGACTTGACCGTCAAATGGTAGGGAGTCGGGACCTAGATTGCAAGAAGTCACTCTGTGTGCTTGCTTACAAACGCATTCTGTCTTGGTTAACTAAATTCTGAAATTAGAAAGGAATATTTCTAAATATGAGTGAAAGGCTGGCTAGAGGTAAACTTAATCTATTCAATACTGTAATGAAATGTGCTGATAAGAAAAACTTACAGACTTAGTTTAACCTTTGAGTATATTTTGTGATAACTGTTGGTATAGCACAGTAGATGGAAGAGCATTCAGTGGTTTGATTGTCTTAACATCATCATCCTAAACAATTATTCACCATACACAAAGTAACATTGCCTGTAATCTAAAATTCTGCATCTACAAGAAATTACAACGACTATATTTCTACAGGAAATGAATGCAATCAAAAGAAAGAGTAATTCTAAAGAAAAATACTAAAGGAAATATACAACACATACCAAGGGGCCCTCCTGGCATATGTTGTTAAAATAAATTAGAACTCTTAAGAAACTTGACACATTAAATTAACTCAGAACTCCATTGTAAAACAAGGTTAATTCTTGTAATAGTTGATTTATAGGCAATTGTTTGCAAAAATAGCTTTAATTATCATTTAGAAGAAAAACTAAGAGTTTTCTTCCAAAAGACAACTTATTACCTTGTTTGTGCATATTATGCCATTAAGTAGATGAAAATAGGTAAAAGTAGAGGTTTTTAAGGTAAAAATGGAGGTGAATGGGCCTGATGAAAAGATCGAAACTGGCACCCAACATCTCCCCCAAATAGAGGATGTTGCATGTCCTCATGCAACTGGTTAAATTTCTTTTGGTAAACCCAAATGCACATTACTTCAGTTGTATGCGAGGTAGCCAAATTCTGTTCATGTGTAATATCCCAAGCATCTTATTAGTTTGTGTCCATGCTGCTACTTCTTCAAATTCATTCCAATGTTTAGCAATCCTGTAAAATCTTCTATCACACCAGAACAACATAAAATGAAACTTAAGTCTTATCCACATGTAAAAACTTCTTGCACCAGAGTCAATCTTGTTTAACCATTATCTCTCAAACTATAAATTGGTTTTCTATGGAATTTGGTGAGGTTGTTCGTATCACCGCTATGCTTCTGCTCACAAAAAATTGCAGCCAATCATGCATAAATTTCGAAAAAAAGGAAAAATGTCTGAAGCAATGTTGCATGAAGCGGGAGCGTGGGAAGCGTCATTTTCCAAAAATCCTCGGAAGTGAAGCGTCTCGGAAGCGTCTGTTATATATATTACGTTTATATTAAAAAAACATGCAGAAAGACAAATTCGCTGCAAAATGTATGAAAACATGCATATTTGTACATTGTAACATTAAGATGGCATCCATAGTAGTAAGTAGTAGTACATCAATGATTAATCATTCGAGCATCAACCATCTAGAATCTAGCAATTACAAACTTACAAACCAACATACAAATTTTTAAGCCATATAATAGAAAGTAGACCATTAATTTATGGAATGAAATCAGCAACTGTCAACAATAACATGAGTCATGACTCATGACCAAATAGTTATGATTACAAAATAGGCCATATACACTGAATTATGAAGATCGAAAGGTCCAAAACAATAAAGTTTAAACTGTGCTAGAATCTAGAGTCTAGTTGCTAAATGCTATGAATCTATCATCTATAGACTGACATGTAAAGTAGTGAAGCACCCCATGGAACTTCCTGTCACTAAACCATTTTGTAACTCTCCAAGTCACATTTTTTTGCAACATTTTTGAAGTACAGGATTGGTTTCTTGGGTTAATTGTGCTAATCAATTTAAGGTAATTCACACTTCCACTCTAATCTATAATGACTTAGCTTAATTGAATTTAGGGTTTCCCCCTAGGCTAGGGTAGTTTCCTAAGTCCTTAGTCTGAAGTCATAGAAACAGAGCCAATCTAAGATCCATAGATGCTGGTCAAAATAGAGGAATGAACTGTGTAAACAGTGCAACAAACCAACAAGATTTATTAAGTCTTTTAAGTATCTATCATCAGCTTTAGAAGTAGCTTGAACTCTGCAGATTTGGACTGTGTGTAAACCCTTAAAACAATGACAAATGCAAAGTGACGTTTTACGTTTTTATGAGGTCACTGGACTTATTTAAGCATCGATTTGTTCATATGGTTTAACTAGAGCAAGAACACATCAAAACATTGCAAGATAAGAATTATACTAAATTACTAATATCCAAAATGCGTTGTCAAATTTATGTTGTAAGCAGAGATCAATTTTTGTGTTTAGTTTCCAGACCAACATACCATGAGAGCAACTCTATAACAACATTTAGTACAGATTTTTAGCACAGTCCACAGTGTTCGATTACCAGATTTAAGTCATAGAATCAGAG
>JZKD02S1778767.1:541946-569438 GCA_000966675.3 Picea glauca | reverse complement strand
ATTCAATCACATTCTTAATCTGAAATATGAATCTAATCTCTTTACAGAACCAAAGTGTTTTATAGTGGTTTTCAACACAACCATAAAAATCTGCAAAACCTATTGAGAAGGGAATTCCTTTTATGTTTCGACATAATTGTCATTAACAAGAAATATGAGTAAGAAAAACTGCTATAGAGACATTTCTCATTTAAGTTTCCTAAAGCTAAACTGCATTTTGGTCTTGTCTAGCATCCAATAATGAAATGTCACTCGGCCCTTTTTTAAATTGGTCGAGCTTTTTCAGAATTGGCAAGTGTAAGGGCTATGCATAACACTGTATAGTATAGCTTGATATGCTTACAAGCTTGAAGCAACTACAAATGTTTATGGTGAATTTTAATATTTTTTGATATATATATATATATATATATTATTGCCGTCCCCAACCCGCCGTCCCCTGAAAAATTTGGGGGTGCGCTCTAGTCGTCCCGGAGACCCGTCATTCCCCCGTCCCGAAAACCAATGCAACATAGTTTATTTTCTATGCCTCGTAAGATTTTCTAGAATGCTTTTCTATATTTCTAGTTCTGACTTCGAACATTGCAAGCAACTTCCAATATTCTCCTTGTGGAGACTCGAGAGTGAATCCCCCAAGGTTACAAGTTTGGAAAAAACAACGAGACCGAGATAAACAAGAAATAATATATGTTCAAATGACTTGAATAAGAGAAGGGAAGAGCAATCACAAAATCATTCACACTAACACATAAATTATCATTAAGCTTTTATTCTGACATGCACTCTATTTAACTTGATATGTGCATGTGATCAAAAGAGATGGAAGTATGAATAGCATACAATAATATGCCTCCACTCCATTAAAGATGGGGACCTCATTACACACATGTCAACTATAAAATCAATCAAACTATAACAGAAACTGCAGTATTGCACTCGGTGCTATTTTGGTTATATGCACTCTTACTTGCTATATAAATGAGAATCTTTGCATATTTGTGTATAAATGGTTTGGATTCATATTGATGCACATGAATATATATGTTTTTTTTTTAAATTTGAATATTTTATGTAGTTTTTGGTCGATCATTTTTTTTAACCGTTTTTTTCCCGGTCTGGTCTGGTTTTGCATTTTTGGGGTCGACCGGTCCGGGCCGATTTCTGGTTCTGATAACATTGGTATTTCCATGCCTAAATCAAGTAGAACAATGAATAAATGAGAAGCCTCTTCGAAGGGGCAACTTCGTATTAAAAGATACCAAATGCACAAGATAACTTCATCCATCAAACGAGTCTCCTTGATGTATATATTGGACACAAGAGGGCTATAAAGCAAATGCATAAGATAAATTCATCCTTCAAATGAGTCTCCTTGATGTATATATTGGAGACAAAGATGGCTAGAAAGCAATAGTAACAAGCCAACATAACTATAAATAATGTAATGATAATGAATGAGGGTTATGGTTAGTCACTGTGTTTGGAGAATACCTCATTCCATACAAAAATAAATCCGTAACTATCCCCTTTTGTGGAACAAGACAGTGGGAGTATTTATTTGTGTTGTGCTTTTGGGTGAGTGGTGGATGGTTGGGATTCCAAGCTTGGAGCACAATCGCTTCCCCATCCAAACATAACCCTTAAGATCTATGGGGCACCCCCCATGTGGGGTCGCAAGCACACCAATGGTTGATCTCAATATGCAACCAACCCCTGTCCTAAAGGTCAACTGGTTAGGCAGTTATCTAGTATTCCATTACCCAAAGGAAATGGCTATAGTCAGGGATCAACAACTCCCTTGGGATTAGGCGATATGAGCATAACACTAACAATATAGAAAAGATACACACAAGAAAACGCAAGAGAGAAAGTGTACAATTACACACTGTTAAATCTCTTATTCCAGATCTTATTTATTTTACTTGAACAATTTATTTAAAACCCATAAATTATTTTCCTCAATAAAATCTGAAAACTGTTGATAAAATAAATACACTGGTATATGAACTCAGAAATTATTTGCAGTGGAAATAACCAGGGAAATCAAACACATAACAACAAAGAAATTTTCACCCAACAACAATCTTGCTTCACTTTATTAGATCTGGAAAATCTAGGTTTAGATCCACAGAGAAAATACATGGAGAAATATGTAGCTGTGTGAGAACCTATAACTCGGCCCCCACTAGAAATTAGTCTCAGGAAATCGACCCCTCTGCTGGAAATCGCCCCCCCAGAAACCTCGGCCTCCTTTTGATCTCTTGGCTGCTAGGAAACTCGGCCTCCCTTTTTACCAACTTGGCTGTCCTGAAATTCTTCCTTAGATCCTTCTGTACAGTCCTCACAATTCTCCTCAGTCACTCGAGTCTCTCACTCCTTGAGAAAATCGCTTCCTCAATGTGTCTTCATCCTCTCCCTCGGGTTTACTTTATAATTTCTCCATAGGCCAAATCCCTAATCTCCAAAGTGATAGAGGGCTAGGATTAAATCCTAGCCTTCTTAGATCAACGGTGGAGATTAGATCTAATTCACTTAAATAATTAATTATTTCTCTTTAGAAAACTTTAGCCCAAAGTCTACATTAATCAAATAATTTAATTAATGTACTTTTTCTAAGTTAAACTTAGGAAGGAGCTCGTATTAGTTGCTCCTCTCAAACAACCACCTAAAGAGGACTTCTCTTCCACATGCTAAGATACCAAGCCAATGTAGAAGACCTTCCGAAGCTATATAAATCAACACACACACACACAAGAAAACACGAGAGAAAGTGTAATATATATATATATATATATATATATATATATATATATATATATATCAAGTTTGACCACGTGTTCGATAAAATACAATAAAATGGGTGAGTGTTCAATTTAGACTAAGTCATGCAAAAGAGATAAGGATAAAGTACAAATATAATACATGTTCACACTTGTACACTAGACTAAGTTTCATCAATTAGTCCATGCTCAAAGGAAATTGGCCTCTTTCTACTGTTGTTGGGGTACAATCTTTCCAATGAAAGACAAAATAATCCTTAGGTCTAGTGTAAGTGGGGTCTTTAGATACACCCATGTCCTTGCGAAAAATAGAGTGATTGAACTAGTGCGAAATGCTTTGTCGAGGAGAAAAGGATTGTGAAAGAACTTTGGTCAGGGTCCTACCTGTTGGAAAGAAAAGCTCGAAGAAGCACACTGGAAACCAAGAATTAAAAGGACTGATGTAGGAAGCAAGTAGCATAGTGTACAAAAATGGCATAATGCGTTATGCTTCATAGCTGTAATGCATGGGAACGAGGAGTGAATTGGATCCTTGTTTGAAGCAGGATGATGATATGATTCATGAAGGACTAGGTGGTACCGTGAGTTCTCCCTGTTGAGGTTGAAGGATCCAGTGAGTTGGCTATAACATTGTGGAGGGGGGGTAGAACACTGTGCGAAAACTTTAGGTGGACAACAAGAGGTGTATGAAGACTAGAGAGGATGGTGCAGAGATGAATTTAGAACGTCTCTCCAACACCATTGGCTCACCATGTAGTGGAGTTGTAGAAGTCTAAGGTAGCGTAGCTGTGTGGGCAACATGAAGAACTGGCAATGAATTGTGTTCTTAGGAAAGAGAAGGAACATGAACAAAGTATAGTTGTGGTTCATGTGATGTGATAGGCATGTTGGTGTCGACAAGAACAGAATCAGTCAAGAGGGAAGATGTTGGAGCATGATGATGATCATGAATAGAGGCAAGAGGCGTGGACATTGCAGAAAATTTCATAGGGGTAAGGACCTCTTGATTGGAGACCAATAGTGGTTGGAGAACTTGTTGCATGGTCTTGAACATGGCCATTGTGGTTTCCCACATGTGGATCTGAGATTGTTGTTGTTATTGTGCGAATGGCTTTTGTTGTTATTGTGGGAATGGCTTTTGTTGTTGTGTTAGAGCTTGCACAAAAATTTGATTCTATCGTCATTGATTAGCTATTGAGCAAAGAAAGTAGATGTAG
The DNA here is from genome assembly GCA_000966675.3 of Picea glauca. Classification (NCBI taxonomy): domain Eukaryota; kingdom Viridiplantae; phylum Streptophyta; class Pinopsida; order Pinales; family Pinaceae; genus Picea; species Picea glauca. The sequence goes on along the minus strand of JZKD02S1778767.1, from coordinate 565,441 downwards.
GGTTTCTAAAAAAAATAAGAGAAGCTTACATTCAATGGATCTTGCTTTTCTGCAAGGGTTGTGAGGTTGAATAGAACTACAACTTAAAATTGTCATAACTTCCTCAATACTGTTTAGAATAATTTTCTTGACCTTAATTTGGAATCATTTTATGACCTGCTATGTGGTCATGCTGAAATGGTCTTAAAAATTATCAATAATCAATGATGGTTATGACTTATCAAATTATCAGTTATATGGTACATGGATGGCTAATAGTAATATGAATGAGAATTCTCTTTTTTGCTTTTGGTTATAACCTGTCGTTCTACTCTTGTGATTCCTGAATGGTTTTGAATGTTGACTCTGTTTTTTTTTATATATTATAAAAATAATATTTGTACTTGCTGTTTCCCCATTGTATCTTGATCATCTCTTTTCAAAAAATTTGGCGTATCTGTATCCAGATTCGTATCTGTATCGTGGTGAACTTAGATTGAAAGTTATCTTTGCATCATATCACCATCTAACCATGCATTTCCAAGCAACTTCCTTTTCCCACTTCTTCCATTTGCTATCAATGGTGTGCTAAGAACCAAGGATGTTGCATCAATGGTGGGCTAAGAACCAAGGGTGTTGCTGCACAAAGAATAAGTCAGCTCTTTGCCTGTTAGGATCCAGTGTGCCACAATCACCCTTCTGTCTTGGAGGGAACATTGGTATTCTAAAAGGATCCCTAGCAGGATAAGTGGTGGAGTCTTCGAAACTATGGTTTTCACTATCATGCCCACTTCAAGTTCTTCCTGTTTCTTGTTGCATCTGTTTTGCCTTGGCTTTCTCTGTGTTATAGCTTTCAATAGCAGCTTGCATGTTGGCTTTTAATTTGGCTGAGGCTTTGGAGCAATGTTTAATTTGCCCTGGTATATTTGCTAGTTGTTGTTTCAACTTTCAGTCCATGTATAACCACCACCCCACCAATTTCCATGTGACAATGGTTGCATACCATTTCGCCCCCAACCAGTTGGCAATGGTTCCACGTAGGATCCTTTTTTGGGAGTCATGGCATTTTCTCTACCACAAAAACAATATACAAATAAAGCCCTACCCTTAATTTCTAGACGTGTTTTTAACAAAGTAACTCTTAAGAGAAAGAGGGTTTGAAGACTATTTATACATACCTTTAAAAGTTCCAAGTCTGCACTCCGAATCAGCTCCAGGAACAGATCCGAATCAGCTGCAGGAACAGATCGAATAAACACTTGGAATCAGCAAAAGAGCAGCTCCAAAAACACAAGAATCACCCTAATCAAATCTCCAAATCAGTGCTCAAAGTCTGCAATCTGAATCAGATCCCGGAATAGATCCGAATCAGCTGCAGGAACAGATTGAATCAACACTTTGAATCAGCAAAAGAGTAGCTCCAAAAACCCAAGCACTCCAATCAAATCTCCAATTCAGAGCTCCGAATCATCCCATGAAGCTCTCTGAATCAGCCCGAGAAGCACTCTGAATCAGCACAAGAATAGCGTTGAATCAACACTTTTTGCTGCTAAAGTCAAAATCTTCAGAAGCTCACAAATGATCAATAAGAAGGGTGTGAAGCAAATAAAGGGGGGCATGATTAAATAGATGAGAAAGGGGGTTTATGGTAGTTGTAGGTTTTTTTTGTATTTTGTATGTTTATTTTTTCATTTCTTTGGGGTTGGGGCCGCAATGGTACAGAATTGGTCAAACTGTCCGGTTTGATTGGTTTTGATTGGTTTCCGAGACTTAGGGCTGCCTAGGAAATGTCCCTTCGTGCCATGGACTTCATTGGGGATGCAGGGACTTGCTGGCCATGCCCAAGATGTTCCAGGCAGATTTTGGGGATGTTCCGGGCATGTCTGGTATAATTACTTATCCCAGGAAAAACTGATAATCATAGAGATATAAGGTAGGTATTATCGATAATTGCTCCATGAAAATCCTTTTGCTGCATGTGGAGGAATCTGTACATGCTGTTGTGCGAAATTCTGAATTAAAACGTGTGATACTTATCCTAGTTTAGTCTGCTGCTTCTCACAAATAGTCTATATTGCCTTCTCAAAATCCATCTGCTTTGTCTGAATAAATCTGTGCTTCCTATTTTGCAAAACTTTGAATCAAAGTTGATCATTCTATCATGGTTTAGTTTGTTAGTTCTTGCAATTAGTTTATAGTGTCTTGTCAGAATATATGCAAAGTGTTGATATTACGGTAGCTGCGGGAGGTATTGACCTCCATGTGTAACCTTTGGCTAGAATAGAATATTCCGGAAGCAAGAAAAACCCTAAACAGAGGTGTAAAAACCCTAGAAGACAAGTCGGCCAAGCAGAATAAATAATATTAGAATATAATTACCAGAAAGTCAGGTTGGCCCAGCCAAAAAAGTCAATGGACAGATTAATATAAATAGAGGACATCTTGGCTCATTTGTTCACTCACCACACTCACTCTCTCAGCCAGTTTAGTGCAAGTTTGGAGCTGCAGTGGCATACAAGGAAGGCGCATCTTCTAGGGTGGTTCTTGGTGGTGCTTGGTGAAACTCTTGGTGATATTCTTGCTAAGTATGGCACAAGTTTGAGAGAGTAGTGCAACTGCACTTGTGTATGGTACTTGTTCTGTGGATATGGAGACTCTCTTGTGCGCTACCCTTGGAGAAGGAGTGCTCTATTTGTCTTGAGTTGTTGCTGCAGTTAGCAGCTAGGGTTTATCTGTTGGTTATAGTGCTGCTTCTAGAATCATTCTATTTAGCAAAGGTTATGGTGCTCGGGGGTGGCTGTGTGCCTATGGTTGGGTGACAATAGTGATATTGCTTATGGTAAAACGAGCACACCTATTATTTTAACAGGTTATGGGTCCACACCACCTTTAGGACAGTCTATACCACTGAAAGGTAGCGTGGTGGTTCTTTGTTAAGCTCGTTGTGGCACCAGTTACAACTGCAACTAGGTTTTTTGATTGTGCAGCGACAACAAACCCTAACCTAACCTTCTGAGCATTTCAAGTGAGAAGTTTGGCATAATTCATGGACATTCTAGTGCGCCTTAGCCTAGCGCACATGTTGGTACCCTCAACAAGCAAAAATGTCAAGTTTGAGTTTTTGGTCAAAGTCAAAGGTTGACTGGTCAGACAAAGGTTGTCTAGTCAAAGTCAAACATTGACTTTTGATCAAAATCGATTTTGTGGTCAAAGTTGAAATTTCAGAGTTTCTAGCTTGTTCTAATCATTGAACCTTTTTGATTTAGTTTCTAACCTCTTGTCAAGACAGTGTCTAGTTTCAAATTAGAAGACAAGCTGAACGATGCTGCAATTTTCAAAGGTATGCACTTGTATATGCTTTTCATGTTATATCATCCAACAAAAGCTTAAGTGTATTTTGCAAGGAATGTACAAGAGACCTTGTCCAAGCAATGATCTTGGATTCAATACATTCAGAGGAATAAGCAGTTGAAGCTCCAGGTTCCAGGTTTGATTGATCAAATTGTTAAGTTTCAATTTGCACAATTCAAGTTTGATAGTTGCTATAGTACAAGTAAATACTAAAGTTGAGACAACAATCTTTGAAGGGTTCTATTATTGCTAGGCATACTTGGTTGTATGTAAGTACTATTGATATAGATGCTTATTGTACTTGCTTGCAAAATAAACTAACATCTCCTCTAGGAGATATTTCTTGTTTCCGGGCAGGTCACCTTAGTAATTCTATGATCCTTGTTACCATAGATATGTTCTTATGAAAATGTTATTGGAAATACTTTTTCTCTTGTTGTTCTTGTTCCGGGCAGATCACAGGCGATAGCTCTGAGAAGGAGCTAGAGTGACAGTTGCAAACATGGAGCAGATGACTCCATCAAGTTGTGAGACAGGTGATCTCACCAAGTACCAATTCTAAAGGAATCTATGATGGAAGAATATCAATCCATCATGAAAAATGATGTATGGGAAATCATACCTAGACCTGAAGAAAAGTCTGTGAACGAGTTTACAAGATAAAGCATGTAGTGGATGGAAGTATTGATAAATACAATGCAAGATTCGTGGCTAGAGGGTTCTCTCAGCAGGAGGGAGAAGACTATGATGAGACTTTTTCTCTAGTTGCCAGATATACCTCTATCATATCGCTTGCAACATCCATGGGTTGGATTTTACATCAGATGGATGTAAAGATCGCTTTTTCTCAATGGAGTAATTGAGGAAGAAGTATAGATAGAGCAACCTCAAGGTTTTGGAGTACACCCGAGTGAAACCCATGTATGAAAAAGGCCTTGTATGGACTCAAGCAAGCTCTAAGAGCTTGGTGCAAAGCCTCTCGTTATTCAGTATAAGAGGGAGTTAGCCTCTGAATTCGATATGAAGGATCTTGGTCTCATGCATTATTATTTGGGACTAGAAGTATAGCAAAAGTGTGGTGAAATCTTCGTTTGGCAACGAAAGTATGTTGTAAAGATTCTTCAGAAGTTTGGGATGATGGATTGCAAATCCATGGCAACTCCCATGGTGACAGATATGAGGAAGTTGAGAGACTCTGATTATGAACCAGTAGACTTGTCCATGTACCGACAGTTGATTGGCTCATTGATGTATTTGGTGAATACTTGACCAAACATTTTTTTTGCTGTGAACACGTTGAGCCAGTTCCAGGTGGAACCTAGACAAGAGCATTGGATAGCTGCAACTCATATCTTGAGATATCTTCGTGGGACGATAACCTATGGTTTGAGATATGTCTCAAACAGTGATGCACAACTGCATGGATTTACTGATTCAGATTGGGCAGGGAGTGCAAATGACAGAAAGAGTACTTCTGGTATCTGTTTCAATATGGGATCTGCTATGATGTCATAGGCTAGCAGAAAACAAAAGTTTGTTGCACTCAGCACTGCAGAAGCATAGTATATTGCAGCTTGGCTCCGTAAGCTGGTTTCTGGACTGTTTGATCAGGTGTTGGATTTGATCGTGATATATTGTGATAACCAGAGCTATGTAAAGCTCTCAGAGAACCCTATGTTCCATGACAGGTCGAAGCACATTGAAATCAAGTACTATTTTCTCCGTGATAAAGTCAAGAGGGGAGAAGTGGTTCTCAAGTATATCTCCACTGATGAGTAGACTGCAGATATTTTGACTAAGCCTTTGTCCAAGATAAAGTTTGCATACTTGAGGGACAAGCTGGGGCTCGTGGAGATTGCTCCCTTGGTTGAAAGCGAGGAGATGACTTCCTCGGTTGGGAGGGAGCACTGATATGTGGCACCATGGACTGTCAGTGAGTTGCAGATCCATATCATGCTAGTACAACTTAGAGATGGTCATACAACTTAGAGATGATGCTTGCATCATGCTAGACATGATCATGCTAGTACAACTCAGATATGATACATATGGTTGGAGTTGTTGATACAGTGGCTTGAGGAGCATCGTGCTAGTACGACTTAGAGGTGGACATACAATGTAGATATGATGTATTGACATCATGCTAGTACAATTAAGAGGATGCTGGTGAACCGCATCATGCTAGATATGGCCATGCGAGTACAACTTAGATATGACATACAACTTAGATATGATGTATTGACATCATGATAGATAAGTCATGCTAGTACGACTTAGAGATGACCATACAACTTAGAGATAATGCAGGGGGCTCGTATCATGCTAGATATGATGACGCGAGTACAACTTAGATGTGGCATACAACTTAGATATGATGGATTGGCATCATGCTAGTACGACTTAAAGATGACACAGTGATGCATTGATCTAGATCATGCAAGTTCATCTTAGATATGGCATATAGCTTGGATATGATGCATTGACATCATGCTAGATATGTCATGCTAGTACAACTTAGAGATGATGTAGATGATACTCCAGTACGACTTAGATCTTGATGCATTTGCATCATGCTAGTACGACTTAGAGGTGATGCATCATGCAACTGATGACATTATTGATGCAGGATGATATCAAATGATACGATTTGATTGCTGTGGAGACTGTATGTCTTTGGACAATAGTTGTATGCTACTGTGGTGGATATGCTCCACTGGTAGTGACTGTGTGTCACTGGTTAGTAGCTATGTGCTACTAGGACTAGTTGCGTACCACTGGATAGTAGTTGTGTACTACTATGGATTGACACTGTTGTGATCTATTGGATGGCATTGTAGTAACTGTGTACTACTACTAGATTGCCATGGAGATTGCCAGTAGTGTTGAAGGTGTTTCCTAGGTTGGTGTGCAAACCAGTAGTGTTGGAGGTGATTGCTAGCTAGATGAATAGTGATATGATGTAGAGGTTTTGATCTACATCATGCGAGTACAACTTAGAGATGGTGCATTAACACCATGCTAGTACGGCTTAGAGATGATGTAGATGGTACTCCACATCATGCTAGTACAACTTAGATATGATCATACAACTTAGAGATGATGAAGTGGAGAGGATGGTTCTTGGAGCCATTGAGGACATTCAATATCTATTGGGATAGTCATTCTTCTAGGACGTATGTTCGAATTAGAAGAATGGTCCTTGTATCACTCCGTTGAGTGAGTGACTTATTCAACATCATGCCTGATTACTTAGATGGAGTATGGCCTCGAGAGATGATGCAATTGATGCTCTCAGATGACACCGATGGTGGTGATGTTGGTCGTGAGTTGATTTACATGATCATGAGATAGCCTGTGTGGCTATGATGATGCTACCAACGTAATGCTTTGTTTGTGCTCAAGACCATTACCATTAATACCTCCCTAACTAGGAGGGAGTGTTGATGTTACGGTAGCTGTGGGAGGTATTAACCTCCATGTGTAACCTTTGGCTAGAATAGAATATTTCGGAAGCAAGAAAAACCCTAAACAAATGTGTAAAAACCCTAGAAGACAAGTCGGCCTAGTCGAATAAATAATATGAGAATATAATTACTAGAAAGTCAGGTCGGCCCAGCCAAAAAAGTCAATGGACAGATTAATATAAATAGAGGACGTCTTGGCTCATTTGTTCACTCACCACACTCACTCTCTCAGCCAGTTTAGTGCAATTTTGGAGCTGCAGTGGCATACAAGGAAGGTGCATCTTCTAGGGTGGTTCTTGGTGGTGCTTGGTGAAACTCTTCGTGATATTCTTGGTGATACTCTTGGTGATATTCTTGCTAAGTATGGCGCAAGTTTGAGAGAGTACTGCAACTGTAGCTGCTGCAGTTGTGTATGGTACTTGTTCTGTGGATATAGAGACATTCTTGTGCGCTACCCTTGGAGAAGGAGCGCTCTATTTGTCTTGAGTTGTTGTTGGAGTTAGCAGCTAGGGTTTATCTGTTGGTTATAGTGCTGCTTCCATAATCATTCGATCTAGCAAAGGTTATGGTGCTCGGGGGTGGCTGCGTGCCTATGGTTGGGTGACAATAGTGATATTGTCTATGGTAAAACGAACACACTTATTATTTTAATATGTTATGGGCCCACAACATCTTCAGGACAGTCTAACCACTGGAAGGTAGCGTGGGGGTTCTTTGTTAAGCTCGTTGTGGCACCTATTACGGCTGCAACTAGGTTTTCTGCTTGTGTAGTTGTAACAAACACTAACCTAACCTTCTGAGCATTTCAAGTGAGACGTTTGGCATAATTCCTGGACATTCTAGTGTGCCTTATCCTAGTGCACCTGTTGGTACTCTCAGCAAGCAAAAACGTCAATTTGAGATTTTTGGTCAAAGTCAAAGGTTGAATGGTCAAAGTCAAAGGTTGTCTAGTCAAAGTCAAACATTGACTTTTAGTCAAAATTGATTTTGTGGTCAGAGTTGAAATTTCAGAGTTTCTAGCTTGTTCTAATCATTTAAAATCTTTTTGATTCAGTTTCTAACCTCTTCTTGTCAAGACGGTGTCTAGTTTCAGATTAGAAGACAAGCTGACTGATGTTGCAATTTTCAAAGGTATGCACTTGTATATGCTTTTCATGTTATATCATCCAACAAAAGCATGAGTGTATTTTGTAGGGAATGTACAAGAGACCTTGTCCAAGCAATGATCTTGCATTCAATACATTCAGAGGAACAAGTAGTTGAAGCTCCAGGTTCCAGGTTTGATTGATCAAATTGTTAAGTTTCAATTTTCACAATTCAAGTTTGATAGTTTCTATAGTACAAGTAAAAACTATAGTTGAGACAACAATCTTTGAAGGGTTTTATTACTGCTAGGCATACTTGGTTGTATGTAAGTACTATTGATATAGATGCTTATTGTACTTGTTTGCAAAATAAACTAACATCTCCTCTAGGAGATATTTCTTGTTCCCAGGCAGGTCACCTTGGTAATTCTATGATCCTTGTTACCATAGATATGGTCTTATGAAAATGTTATTGGAAATACTTTTGCTCTTGTTGTTCTTGTTTCGGGCAGATCACAGGCGATAGCTCTGAGAAGGAGCTAGAGTGATAGTTGCAAACATGGAGCAGATGACTCCATCAAGTTGTGAGACAGGTGATCTCACCAAGTACCAATTCTAAAGGAATCTATGATGGAAGAATATCAATCCATCATGAAAAATGATGTATGGGAAATCATACCTAGACCTGAAGAAAAGTCTATAAACGAGTTTACAAGATAAAGCATGTATTGGATGGAAGAATCGATAAATACAAGGCAAGATTCGTGGCTAGAGGGTTCTCCCAGCAGGAGGGAGAAGACTATGATGAGACATTTGCTCCAGTTGCCAGATATACCTCTATCATATCTCTTGCAACATCCATGGGTTGGAGTTTACATCAGATGGATGTAAAGATCGCTTGGAGTAATTGAGGAAGAAGTATACATAGAGAAACCTCAAGGTTTTGGGGTACACTCGAGAGAAACCCATGTATGAAGAAGGCCTTGTATGGACTCAAGCAAGCTCTAAGAGCTTGGTGCAGAGCCTCTCATTATTCAGTGTAAGAGGGAGTTAGCCTCTGAATTCGATATGAAGGATCTTGGTCTCATGCATTATTATTTGGGACTAGAAGTATAGCAGAAGCATGGTGAAATCTTCCTGTGGCAAGGAAAGTATGTTGTAGAGATTCTTCAGAAGTTTGGGATGATGGATTGCAAATCCATGGAAACTCCCATGGTGACATATACGAGGAAGTTGAGAGACTCTGATTATGATCCAGTAGACTTGTCCCTGTACCGACAATTGATTGGCTCATTGATGTATTTGGTGAATACCTGACCAAACATTTTGTTTGCTGTGAACACGTTGAGCCAGTTACAGGTGGAACCTAGACAAGAGCATTGGATAGCTGCAAAACATATCTTGAGATATCTTCATGGGACGATAACTTATGGTTTGAGATATGCCTCAAATAGTGATGTACAACTGCATGGATTTACTGATTCAGATTGGGCAGGGAGTGCAGTTAACAGAAAGAGTACTCCTGGTATGTGTTTCAATACGGGATCTGCTATGATATCATGGGCTAACAGAAAACAAAAGTCTGTTGCACTCAACATTGCAGAAGCAGAGTATATTGCAACTTGTGATGCTTGTACGAAAGCAGTGTGGCTCCGTAACCTGGTTTCTGGACTATTTGATCAAGTGTTGTATTCGACCGTGATATATTGTGATAACCAAAGCTATGTAAAGTTCTCAGAAAACCCGGTGTTCCATGATAGGTCGAAGCGCATTGAAATCAAGTACTATTTTCTTCGTGATAAAGTCAAGAGGGGAGAAGTGGTTCTCCAGTATATCTCCACTGGTGAGTAGACTGCAGATATTTTGACGAAGCCTTTGTTTAAGATAAAGTTTGCCTACTTGAGGGACAAGCTGGGGCTTGTGGAGATTGCTCGCTTGGTTGAAAGGGAGGAGATGACTTCCTCGGTTGGGAAGGAGCATTGATATGTGGCATCATGGACTGTTAGTGAGCTGCGGATCTGTATCATGCTAGTAAATCTTAGAGATGGTCATACAACTTAGAGATGATGCTTGCATCATGCTAGACATGATCATGCTAGTACAACTCAGATATGATACATTTGGTTGGAGTGTTTGATACAGTGGCCTGAGGAGCATTGTGCTTATACAACTTAGAGGTGGACATACAACTTAGATATGATGTATTGACATCATGTTAGTTATGTTCATGCTAGTACAACTTAGAGGATGCTGGTGAGCCGCATCATGCTAGATATGGCCATGCGAGTACAACTTAGATATGACATACAACTTAGCTATGATGTATTGATAATAGATATCATGCTAGATATGATCATGCGAGTACAACTTAGATGTGGCATACAACTTAGATATGATGCATTGGCATCATGCTAGATATGTCATGCTAGTACAGCTTAAAGATGATCATACAACTTAGAGATGACACAGTGAGGCACTGATCTACATCATGCGAGTTCATCTTAGATATGGTATACAACTTAGATATGATGCATTGACATCATGCTAGATATGTCATGCTAGTATGACTTAGAGATGATGTAGATGATACTCCAGATTATGCTAGTACAACTTAGATATGATGCATTCACATCATGCTAGTACGGCTTAGAGATGATGCAACATATGACATTATTGATGCAGGATGATATCAGATGATATGATTTGATTGATGTGGAGACTGTATGTCTCTGGACAATAGTTGTATGCTACTGTGGTGGATGTGCTCTATTGGTAGTGACTGTGTCACTGGTTAGTAGCTATGTGCTACTAGGAGTGGTTGTGTACCACTGGATAGTAGCTGTGTACTACTATGGATCGACACTGTTGTGATCTATTGGATGGCATTGTAGTAACCGTGTACTACTATTGGATTGCCATGGAGATTACCAATAGTGTTGAAGGTGTTTCCTAGGTTGGTGTGCCAACCAATAGTGTTGGAGGTGATTGCCAACTAGATGAATAGTGATATGATGCAGAGGTATTGATCTACATCATGCGAGTACAACTTAGAGATGGTGCATTGACACCATGCTAGCACGACTTAGAGATGATGTAGATGGTACTCCACATCATGCTAGATATGATCATGCTAGTACAACTTAGATATGATCATACAACTTAGAGATGATGAAGTGGAGAGGATGGTTCTTGGAGCCATTGAAGACATTCAACATCTATTGGGACAATCATTCTTCTAGGACGTATGTCCGGATTGGAAGAATGGTCCTTGTATCACTTTGTTGAGTGAGTGACTTATTCAACATCATGCCTGATTACTCAGATGGAGTATGGCCTCGAGAGATGATGCAGTTGATGCTCTCAGATGATACTGATGGTGGTGATGTTGGTCGTGAGTTGATCTACATGATCATGAGATAGCCTGTGTGGCTATGTTGATGCTACCAACATAATGGTCTGTTTGTGCTCAAGACCATTACCGTTAATACCTCCCTAGCTAGGAGGGAGTGTTGATGTTACTGTAGCTGCGGGAGGTATTAACCTCTATGTGTAACCTTTGGCTAGAATAGAATATTCCGGAAGCAAGAAAAACCCTAAACAGATGTGGAAAAACCTTAGAAGACAAGTCGGCCTAGCAGAATAAATAATTTTAGAATATAATTACCAGAAAGTCAGGTTATCCCAGCCAAAAAAGTCATTGGACAGATTAATATAAATAGAGGACGTCTTGGCTCATTTGTTCACTCACCACACTCACTCTCTTAGCCAGTTTAGTGCAAGTTTGGAGCTGCAGTGGCATACAAGGAAGGCACATCTTCTAGGGTGGTGCTTGGTGAAACTCTTGGTGATATTCTTTCTAAGTATGGCGCAAGTTTGAGAGAGTAGTGCAGCTGCAGCTGTTGCAGTTGTGTATGGTACTTGTTCTGTGGATATGGAGACTCTTTTGTGCGCTACCCTTGGAGAAGGAGCGCTCTATTTGTCTTGAGTTGTTGCTGCAGTTAGCAGCTAGGGTTTATCTGTTGGTTATAGTGCTGCTTCCGGAATCATTCTATCTAGCAAAGGTTATGGTGCTCGGGGGTGGCTGCATGCCTATGATTGGGTGACAATAGTGATATTGTCTATGGTAAAACGAGCACACCTATTATTTTAACACAAACAATCCTTATTTTCCACATGCTAAGATCTTTGAACCATTATCTTGGCTCTTAGAGGCTGAAGAGCCTTTTTTATAACATCACTGTCAACATCCTCTATCTTTTTGGAATATACCTGTATTTAGTATTTACTATTTAGCCACCTATTCATGAATTTGTTTGAGCCAAGTCTTGTAAATTTTTCTCAGACCCCTACCTGGTTTCAAGTCTCAACAATTTGCACTGTTTAATGCCCAACCCACATTTATTTCTCCTGTAAATGATATTAGCATAAACAAAAAATTGTAACATGAAACACAAGAATCTCTTAACAGCAAACTGAACTGGAAATAAATGCATACACCCAGAAAATTAAACACAGATTTTTGGTCAAATCGACCCTGAAAAAACCTGCGAGGGGAAAGCCAGTGAGGGGCTTTTTTATTATTCTTGAGCTCAGAGGATAAATTTTTTTACAGCAGAAAATCTTCAGCAAAAATACACAAACTTATCTCAAGATTTGTGCCAAGCATCTTCCTTGACAACAGAGCCAAAACTTCTTGAAAAACGTGCTCAGAATTTCAGTGCTGTATGACCCTCGTTTTCTGTGCTTATGGCTGTACGAACTGTACGGATTTATGCTCAGAAATTCGTGCCCAACTGCTTTCTCAATATCTGTGTCAACTCTGCTGTACGGCTGCCTTGAAATGCATGCCTCATGTACAGACCAAAACTGGTCATATAGATATAACCTTTTTTTATAGAATTTATATATAATTTGCATAAAGATAAAAACATACAAATACCTGAAACAGTTCATACTAGATGGAAGTTAGAACACAGCCAAACTAGAACCAGGTCGTAACCAAGACCAGAGAGTGAGCATATTCTTCAGATGACTAGCTAGACTAACCAGAATCAGAATAACCATAACACAAATTTTGAATTTTTTATTTTATTTTTAATATATATATATATATATATATATATATATATCCATTGCCATCCCCAACATTCCGCCCCTTGAAAAATTTGGGGGTGTGATCTAGCCATCCTGGGGAGGTGTCCCCCAGTCTCTGCCATTCCCCTGTCCTGAAAACCAGTGCAACATAGGAAAATATCACAATTAAAGCTATATATATAATATCACAATTAAATCTATCTATCTATCTATCTATCTATCTATCTATATAGCATTGCTGTCCCCAACTTGCTGCCCCTTGAAAAATTTGGGGGTGTGCTCTAGCCATCCTAGGGAGGTGTCCCCCAGTCTCCCTTGTTCCCCTGTCCCCAAAACCAGTGCTCCATAGGAAATATCACTATTAAAGCATATTCTATCATAATCATGCAGCAGAAACCTGATGGCCCTCTAACCCACATGTCCCATGATCAATAAACCACACTTCAGTCAATAGTTAGGCTTAATGTTTGTACATCGAGAGTTCTCATCAAATGGGTGTCCTTCAATGTTGTGGCTGAGGCTACATTTGTTACCTATGCTAGGTGGCAACCGATTTCAAATATCTCCTCACAGACCTAATTAAAGAACTTCACTGTAAGAGTTGCTCATTGGGATACATTTTGCAATCATCGGCATGATTTGGTTGCTTCAAAACTTGTTCTTCTGTGCATGCGTGTATTACATTTTTACGAAATTGGCGGTTTTCTGTTATCAATATTATCTTCTCACATGTGTAAGAGTTGCTCAGTGGGATACATTTTGCAATCAACGGCATGATTTGGCTGCTTCAAAACTTGTTCTTGTGTGCATGCGTGTATTACATTTTTACAAAATTGGTGCTTTTCTGTTATCAATATTATCTTCTCAGATGTGTAATGAAATGGTTCCACAAAATTTTCCACCTATATCAATAATTATGTTGGTATGTGAACTTCTTTCTGCAAACACATTCTTATTGGGTTTGAATGAAAAACTGCATGTAAGGCAGAACAAACCACAAGGTGGCTCACCTTGTGATATCCAAATGAAAAGTAACTGCTATTAATGATTGTGCATGTGTTGATTTTATGGATATTTGTATTTGTGCTAATTTGTAATGGGATCTAACCGACTCTAGTCAGTCATCAATAAAATATTCTGTTTTCAACTCTTGAAAGGTCTAAATTTTTTGAATCTCATGTTATTGTTAGGATTATGTTTTGGCATGCTGACAACCTATGTTTTTAGGACATAGGCCTTTTTTTTCCATCAACCATATTAAATTGGTATATCTTGTGTCAATTTATTTAAATTTTAACAAACACAATGTACTATGTTTAGATTTAGATATTTTTCTGTAAAAGTTGTGCATTAATTGTTCATATTCATAATTCTGTATTAGAAAAAATTGCAATTTTGATATCAGGTGCAGAGGGAGGTGGGTTGTATAAAAGCATTGGCTTTTGACATTACAGCTGCTTGTAGTGGCTTTGTGTTGGGTCTTGTAACAGCTACACGTTTCATAAAAGGTGAGCCATTGTGTCTGTTCTGAATCCTGATAAATCCAAATTTGTTTGTGTTATTCATTTGCTTATGATTAGTATTCTTGGAACAATGGCAGGTGGCGGATTTGAAAACGTTTTGGTGATTGGAGCAGATGCTCTTTCTAGATATGTTGATTGGACAGACCGGGGCTCCTGCATTCTCTTTGGGGATGCAGCTGGTGCTGTGCTGTTACAGGTAGACATCATTTTTTTGCCTTGTAAATTAAGTTACCCTAGTCTTACAAAAGTCTCACTGTTTTGACTACGGGAGCTCCCATATTTGTTTATCCCTTTCTGTTGTTAAACATGATCTATACCTTTCTATTTATATGTAGGCCAAAAACTTGTTAAATATTTGACATATCCATTTAAGTGTTGGTATCTTTATCCTGATAACTTAGTCTACTGTATAGCACTCTGTCTCTACATCTTTGGAGTGCTGTCCTCGTTGCTACAATCTTGCACACTGGAATACATACATAAGATGCTATATTGATTAAGCTCATTGTGGTTGTCACAATAGCTGTTAGGGCTGAAACATCAACCATTCTGAAATAATGGCTGCTTGCATAGCCTGGACAACTTGGAGCAACAATGTTGGGAGCAGGATTTCACTGCTCTTTTCATGATGCAAAGCTTATAGGCCGTCTCTCTGTTATTGCTGGTAACCGGTCTTCTTTCTCAAGTTAATGTAACGTTTCTAGAATTTGACCATAAAACTTCATGGTGAAGAGGTTCCCCACAGCCATCCATTTTTCCGAAGCTAATGAACTTTGCTAGATGTAACTTTGATCTAGTTTCTATTAGTAGTGAATTACTAAATTCTGGCAAGCAAAGAAAAATCAAAGTCAAAATTGGAAGAAAATGAAACCTTTTCCATCTAAAAATCTGCAATTCTTTCTTCATTGTCTTACGTGTCAGAACTGCATACATGCCCACACACAGAGAGCCATGCATATGAACGGGAAAGAAACTCTGTAGACAATGATCATTGAAAAGTCAGACAAGGATACCAACAGCTATGAGAAAGGAAAGGAAGATATGAGTGAGGGAAATCAAAATTTTTGTAGTTGTCAAACATTTAGTCACAAAAGAAGACATATATACATTGATATATATGAGCAACTAATTAGCTGATTAGATGATCAGTTTACTCTGATATACTGAATCCAAAACTAGCCTTTTAACCTTTATAATAAATCCTGAATATGTATCAAGTGGTGTCTCTCTAATTATCTTTGACAATGGCAGTAATGTGATATAAAATTTTCTGCAAGCAAACCCATTTTTTGTTTAAACTAAGGTGAGGTCAAGCATGAGCTTCCTTGGGGCCAATCCACTTGCAACTAGGGGTCAATCTTTTGTGAACATTTTATTTCTACATGTACAATTGTTTATTGGGCATGCACATGTACACATAAATATAATCCAATGATATAATCCATTGACTACGTACGGCCAATATATGAATACTGTGACAATTAACTCTTCTGAAAGATTGATAATGTAGATTCTGTTATGAAGCGAACATATAGCAATGCGTAAAGAAGAATCTAAAAAGACTTCTGGATGTACATATATTATTTTGTGTCTCCTTTTGTCATCATCTGGTAGAACTGTTGTATGTTTCTCTATTCAATTTGATTTTGTTTAGACTTCTGACATGCACGTGTTTCTTGAAAATCTACAACATTTATCTAAGGATAGAGAGATTCACATGGCTAGAGTAAGGACTCTTTGGCATTGAGGAAAGGATTTTATGTGTTTTCTGTATGAATAATTTGCAGGCAGCTAAAGGAGATCAGGATGGTCTACTGGGTTTTGATCTACAGAGTGACGGGCATGGCCAAAAGTACATAGTTACATTCCTATACCAGTGTTTTATTTAGCTTTCAATAAACCTTTGTAATGGAAAGGTTTCTTTAGGACTCCTGCTAATTGCTATTATCTCAGTTGACAGAAAAAACATTTTTATGTATTATAGTCTATTTGTTGGGGTGTTGAAATTGTCATGGAATACAAATGCTTCTGCTTGCAACATACATTATCATTTAAAAGCTTTTAAGCATTGATCTGGATTCTGCAGGCATTTGAGTGTCCCAGCCATGGGAGAAGGTGCAGTGAAGGACTTAGGTAGCTCAAATGGTGCAGCACTTAAACCTCCAAAGCCTCCATCTCCTTCTTGTATTCAAATGAATGGCAAAGAGGTTTTCCGTTTTGCAGTAAGCCGTGTTCCGCAAGTTATTGAAGCAGCAATGGAAGAAGCTGGGATGACAGGATCACATTTGGACTGGTTGCTGCTTCATCAGGTTTTGTTCAAAACTTCAAAACTTATGTGTTGCCAGAGTATTTTTTACAAAAGATAAGGCTTGTACAAAAACAATACATTTGTTTAATGTTTTATTATTGCTTTCTGCAGGCAAACCAGAGGATTATTAGTGCTGTAGCTGATCGGCTGCAGATTCAACCTGACCGGGTAATAACAAATTTAGCTGATTACGGGAATACAAGTGCTGCATCTATTCCTCTGGCGCTTGATGAAGCTGTTCGGAGTGGAAGAGTTCAAAGCGGCCATGTTATTGCAACCGCAGGTTTTGGAGCTGGAGTTACATGGGGTTCAGCCATTGTGAGATGGGGTTGAATGAATACTGCCCACTTCAGGAATGGTAGACCAAGACATGAGTGCTTGTCTGAGAAGGTTTTACTGCTACGAGGAAAAAGTTGATTGAGAAATCTAGTTCCTCCATGCATACCCATTGTTGATTCCTCTATTCTCGAGCAGTTCTTTCCAAGTTCAGTTACGGCAGAACTTGGGTCGCTTTGTTGTTTTCCTTAATTTCCATTTCATATTTGATAATGGTAACTCCGTTGTGATAGAGTACTGCAAACAGAATGTTCCTGGCAGTGTGCTTGACTTGATGGATACTGGTTTTTAACATCAATCAATGAAAAGGCTTTACTTCAAAGCCCAGTGTTATAATTCAATGATAATGTCTGTGTACAGATAAAATTAAAAGTTAAAACTGTCCATTTTTCTCCGGTTTTTAAGTGACTTGGGCAACCTATTTCATGTCTTTAACAGAGGATTATCATTACAGGCTATGCAAAATGCCTCTTTGATTGCCGATTTTGAAGATGCAATTCTTCTTGTATTACCTAGGTCTTTAACTGATTATAGTTGCTACAGTACTTCTATATCATTGTCACACAAGCTATGCAGTATTGAAGTAAGTTATTCAGTTGATTTGCATGGCTGATATACTGCCCACATTTATAATAGATTTGTTCTTGTCTTATCCTGTCTTCCTGACAGTTTTTCACTTTGCAACTTTTGGGCAAAAGATTGAATGGGCTTTATTAATGGTCCTTTTTTTTGGGATTTTGGTTTTTTATTTCCTTGAAAATCCCTTATATGCCTCAAAGCTGAAGTGGTTTTAGTGGTTCCTTTCTTGTTTCATACTGCCACATTAAAATTTATTATTGCTCTGTTAAAGCTACAAAGATGAGTTCTACTAGTAGCCACAGAGCTAAGTTGCATGGATACAGATACGGAAATGGATATGGATACGGTATATGAAACGGATACGGCAAAATTTTAGTTAATCAGGATATGGATATGACTAGGATATTTCAAATACACACACACACACACAAGAAACTAGGAGACACAGCTTTCAGAATACCATTCATGGATTTCAAATTTGGAAATAAAGCCATAAAGAGATTTATCATTAATAGAAGCCCAAGCCCTCTATTTATAACTTGATATGCAAGCAATTAGTATTAGCATTCTATTTTTGCTAATTTTTTTAATGTTTGCCTTTTTCGTTTTAGTGATCAAAACTTCGGTTGAAAATACGACGACCAAAACACAGCTGAAATGTTGGTTGAAATGGTCAATACAGTTTCAAAAAACTGAAATGCCACTGAAATGTTTCAGTTGTGTTTCAGAGGAGTTTTGTACAAGAAAATGTTTCTGAAACACAGAAATATGTTTCCAGTACCTTGGGGTGGATTTTCCGGTAACATAGCCTTAGATCATTTTAAAATTTATACACTGAAACTTTTAACCTAATTATCATCTAACCTTGCGCATTTCTTGAAATGTTGTTCCATATTGCTGCTGCTGTTTTTGCGTTTCTGTCATGCTCACTGGATCAATTCTTAAGGGCTGTAATTTTAAATAAATTTAGGTGATGGGCCCTCCAGCTTCGATATATGTAGAGATCCAAGCTGTTCTGATTTCTGAAGATTATTCTGTTGAGTGTATCCACCCTGGAGATCTCTGCACTGTCAGAAACACATAGACATGCAGATTCACACAGATGCAGGAGAGAGAGATACTTAATTGATATTTTATAATTATTCCAACGTATGCTGACTTATTACAGACTGTAGACATAATGAAGAGGCGAGGCATATATGTTATGAGTATGTTGCAGCTGAAGTCCTAACTCCTAACAGATGCCTTAATTATCTTAAGTCATCATTATGTTATATCCTAACTTAATTTCATTACATTACAACTTTATCATGTTTCATAAAGTAAAGTTCCTAAGTTAAGATAACATTACAAAATATGATCGTTATAACATATATTCTAGTACCCTCTCTTAGTGGTCATATCACACAACTATTTGTCCCAAAACAAAATCATCTTATGTGAACTAAACACGTTGTAGAAGATGTCCATATCCGGCCTGAGTAGCTATGTTACAGATTTGAGTTCCGAATAGTGTAACCGATCAGCACCATAGTACGGTTCACAACTCTACATCCGACTGTTTTCTATGTACCTTGTACCAACGCTGACTGGAAAACCTATATCTGTCATGGTTGATACTGAACATGCCAAGCCATCAGCCATCTAATCATTCACTAACTCACAAGGCAGATTGGAGTCAACGATGGCTGAAAAATTCAGCCCATCTACAATTGATGAAGAATATTGTTTGTCCTAAAAAACGCTTCTACACCTTGGTAGCACAACAAAGTAAAGAGCCCAGCTTGTTGATTTCACCTCTTGTAGATGAACTTTACCACTCTTTACATTCATTTTTCTACTTCACTAGCCAAACTAAATTCCCATGGTTGACAATATCCTGTCCTACTTCGTTGTAGAAACTCCTTTGTATTCACCCTCACTAGGTGATTTCTTCCACTCAACCTTATTTCGTTATCAACTTGGGATTCAACAAGTTTGAACCAAGACACAAATCAACATGGAACAGATCAAAATAAATCTATTGAACACAATGCTCACCTCCTTTTTCTAGCATGCTACCTGCACCCTCATCACTAGAGTATGAAATTTCATCTTCCTTCACATTTTCAAGCATGTCCTTCACCATAGGAACCAACAACGTTTCCTTCTTTTCTTGGAGCAATCTCCGTATCTCTTGCCTGCCATGAAACTTGTGCAACATCACATGATGACTCCGTGACATTATACACTTGGTCTCCTTGCAAATGCACTGATTTTTGAATTTACAGCTTCAAACCTGTTATCCCAAAATCTACCACTTGTGCAAAGCCTTCACAAGATGCTTGACTAGTGTAACATATGGAAGTAATTGCCACTGTCACCTAGGCAAGTATTTCCCTTGTTTTAGTGAAGGATAATGATCCAACACAAGGGATGCTTCCTTAGCAAGCTCAAGGGATCTTATAGCAAGCTAAAGGCAAGTCTATCGCCCCTTATATTGTTACTTGGTTAGCTAGGTCAAGGCTAAGGGTGATGTTAAGATGGATTGGATGAAACAAGTTAATTTTGCGTGTGTGAGGGGTCTTTGTAGGACAATCAATGATGTTTATTAAACTAAGAAAGTAAATTAAATGCCTCAAAACACTAGCTATCAAAAGAAAAATAAAGACTATAATGAAACTTGTAATAAAGGCAAGATACTTGAGCATGTACAAGTTTATAAGAGAAGCAATAAATCAGCTCTATAATCAGCAAGAAAACTATTGAGAATATGCCAAATACCAAGTAAAAGACTTATAAACCATTAACCAATGATTGCATAAGAGAAAAATCATGAAACTATGTTATTTAAATGCAATATGACAAGCCCTAATCACTGAAAATGCAATTATTGCAGCAATGACTATGTTAGATATGATTCTAAATAATAAATGCAAGGGGTTAGACTAAGAATGATAATAAATGATACAAATGTAAAGGTCCTAAACTAACACAAAGCGTCGAGAGAGGAGGAAAACTAAACTAGGGTTTATCGCTTGCGACAAGAATACTCGTGCCCTCTTAATTCCTTGGGCAAATGGAGTCAATGCAACAACTCCAATGGAGGCTAAAAGCAAGAGAAGACTTGAAGATCAAAACCCCAGGATTATACCATCATAAGTTTAGGCTTAACCTTCTAGGAAACAAACCCTAAAGCTTATACAATCATAAACCCTAGGTGTCATCCTACTTCTATAGCGTCTAGCAAGAGATCAAGTGGAAATAAGTCAAACCCTAGAGTTTATACAATCATAAACCCTATTTTTTAACTAACAAGGACAATGTACAATCGCAATCCCTAACTTAACCTTAAATGCTTCAACACAATTTAGATGGACAAAACAAGGAAAGGGGACGAACAATTGCAATCCTTCCTTAGGGTTTCTAACAAAATTATTCAAGGAAACAAGATAATATGCAACTTATCAACCATTTGATAGAGCATTCACCAAAATATACCAAGAATAAACACTTTAACTTGGAAAGAACACTTACTATACTAAGTCGCTATGCATGAGAAAATCCTAATTTCATGAATCATCCACCAAAACAAGAAAAGCATCCACAAGACTATTCTCCAAGAGATGTGTACAAGTACTTCATAGTGAGAAAAGAAGATACAAAGACAAGTAGTAATGATTCTCCACAACTGTGAGTTGTGTTTTGTAAATGAGGAGCGCTAGCCTTCTTATATGAGGCAACCCTAGCGCAATAACCCTCAAAATCGCCTAAAAGCATAAAATATCCATGATACAAGTTGGATAGGTCAAGGCCGACCCCAAAAATGGCCTCCAACCTAAAGATAACATAAAAATACATCAAAATGTCCCCTCAAAAAGAGACACGTGTGGGTGTGAGCCTCCAAAGGCCATGATGTCATCATCCAAGGGGTAAAGGTGCCTCCAAAGGTCACGTCTCTCCATGAAAAGGTGCAATCAACATCAAAGGTCACATCTCTCACCCCAAAAGACATATCTCATCACCATCAAGTGATAATTCATCATCAAAGATAATGTCCACATGCTAGGTCGGACCACCAAGCATCAAAACTATGATGTCATCCTCATAGGTGCAATATCCAAAGGTTAGAGCATGATGTCATAGGTGAAGAAGGATCCATAACATCTCCCAATAGGTGTGACATCATCTCTAAGTCCAACACCATCTAATTAGACCCTAAAATGCTCAGGGGTGCACTGTCCAAGCTGTGGGGATTTTTTCTCTCTCAATGGTGCATCATGCTTTATGTGCAACATCTCTAGGCTCATCTTTCCATTGTCCAAGGTCCGAGAGGTGTGGGGAGGTGCCCTAAGGCATGTCTAATCATCATATGACCCAACGCTCTGCATCAAATGTGTAACGCCCTCTATATAATGCACAATGTCTTGGGTATCATCATGAAAGCGTCCTCCAAAGGACCATGTCAAGGTGCATCATGACCAAACAAGGCCCATAAAATCAGGTAAAACCAACAACTACAAGATACCATAGCCATTAGAATCATACAAAGTAAGCCACCACTTAATACAAAGCCACATAAGCAATTCACACTAGGTATCTTCTTCAAACTTCACATTAGCTCAAGACTTTATGCAATTTACCATGTTTAGGTATGGGAGGACCATCAAAAGACCCTATTAGGTGTGCCAATAACCAGGTAGAGAGATAGTTTCCAGAAAACTCATCAAAGTGTAAGTATAGTGGATGAAGTAGCATGGGGTTTATTTCATGGTATTGGAGTCATTGACATGGAAGGTACCGTGCTTCATCTATCTCGATGAGTGCCTTTGTAGAGGGAGTGCTTGCTGCTTGAGATACTCTTTCCTCGGTAGTGTGTGTATTCCAAGCCCCTTTCTTGCCTTTTGATATTCCTTTATTGCTTTTGCAAGTCCCCTTTTTAGGTTTCAAGCATTCACTATTTTTCTTATTTTTCTTACTGGGATTAAGTCCTTTTAATTGATATGCATTAAGTGCATTAGAACTAAGGGTGATCGCCTCATAGTGAGGGGGTAGAGCTCAAGCGGACCATTGGATTTTGACTTGGTCATTTATTATCCCATATTTCTTCTTTCTTTTATATAATGCTTTCTTTTTTTATTCTTTTTTTTCCAAGTAGCTGCATCAACCTTGACATTCTAGCCCTTCTCATAGGGGAATGAACCATGAGCCTTTTTGGTGTACATGTAATAGCCATTACCAAAAGATAATACATTGCCAAAGGCCCCACGATGAAAAGTGTTAAGTATGAAAGGGAGCAATATGTTACCCCTATCAAATGCTACCCCTATCAAGGCCTCCCAGTGGTACCCTTGTTCCCAAGAGTGACGACACTGGACTATGACACAAATGATGGCCACCAAGGTGAAACAAGGAAAAAAACATAACTTCCAAGCTTATGATCCATTCATTGACCTCAACCCATGATCCTTGTTATATCACAAGTTGTAGGTTGAGAAAAACCCGACCCAACCACAAAGCAAGTGCTACAACTTGGGAATCCTACACCCAATGTCACCTCGATGTAGGTTCCACACTTCAAGGGTGACTAGGTCACTCTAGGGAGGCGATCCTGGTGACCTTTGGGGGATTGATATGGATGGAATTGAAGCCCCTATAGGTCAAGTCTAAGTGGGATGAAAGGTGGGAAAAGATGCCTTGTATGTCAAGTAATTGTTGCCCCACATGTATAGTACTTCTTCGGATGATTGTACCTGCCCGAGACACAAGAAAAGACACTTTGCAATGATATATGTTA
>JZKD02S1778767.1:513207-529057 GCA_000966675.3 Picea glauca | reverse complement strand
GAATGACACAAAGTTGCATAAACCTCTTTAAAATCAACATCTAAAGCATATTGTTCAACATAACTCTCATGCATGGTAGAATTATGCTTAAGAATAACTGAAGCACTAACAATAGACCTAGAAAGCATATCAACAACTTTGTTATAAATTCCTTTCTTATACATGATACCCAAGTGTAATTGTTGTAGGAAACCCATCCATCTGAAGTGCCTTGCTTGTTGTAGCTTTGTTTGTGATCGTAAGTATTGCAATGGTTGATGATATGTGTGAATACTAGTTTCTTTTCCCAACAAATAATGTTTCCATTTTTTCACACTTTGCACCATTGCATACAACTCCTTATCATATGTAGGACAATTAATCACAACACCATTAAAAGTTTCAGAATGAAAACAACTGGGCTTACCATGTTGCAACAAGATTACTCCCATTGCATAGTTACTTGCATCTGTTTGTATCTCAAATGGCTGTTTCAAATTAGGAAGTGCAAGAATTGGAGCTGAACTAATCTTCTCCTTCAATGTATTAAAAGATTTTTCTTGCTTGCCTCCCCATTGGAAAACTTGGTTGATGCTTGTCACTACATGTAATGGAGTTGCAATTGAAGATAAGTTAGCAATAAAATTTCTCCAATATTGGGATGCTCCCAAAAATCTTCTTACCTCTGTTACATTGTTGGGCTTCGGCCGATCCAAAATGACTTTGACCTTGGAAGGATCTATTTTCAGTTCTCCTCCTCCAACAATATGTCCCAAGTAAACAAGTGAGGTCTTTCCAAACTCACATTTAGACATCTTTAAAAACAAATTTTCTTTCTTCAAGACATCTAAAACTTGCTTTACATGCTTAACATGATCTTCATGAGATTTGCTAAATATCAAGATGTCATCCAAGTAGACAATCACACAATCATCAAGAAAAATCCTTAAGACAACATTCATAACTCTCATGAATGTAGCAGGAGCATTACAAAGCCCAAATGGCATTACCATCCATTCAAACAAACCTTGCTTTGTTTTGAAAGCTGTCTTCCATGTGTCTCCTTCAACAATCCTAATATGATGATATCCACTTCTTAAATCCAACTTAGTAAAATAATTATCATCTTTCAATTGATCAAGAAAATCATCAATTCTAGGAAGAGGATAACAATTATTTACCGTAATCTTGTTCAAGGCTCTGAAATCTACACACATGCGCCATGTACCATCTTTCTTTGGTACTAATACAATTGGTGACCCACATGACGATGTGATTGGCATGATAACCCCTTTGTCAAGCAACTCTTGGTTTTGTTTTTTAATTTCAACATTCTCCATGACAAACATCCTGTACATACCAATGTATGGAAGAGGACAATCTTGTTGCAATTGAATCTCATGTTGGATACCTATTTTAGGAGGCAATTCTTTTGGTTCCTGAAACATCTCATCATATAGGTTAACAACCTCATATAAATCAGATTTTAACTTTGCATCACAACCCTATAAAACTTCTTTTTCAACATTGTCTTTGGGTTTGATCATCAAGAGTACAAAGTTCTTACTAGCATTGACTAATCTCTTCATTTGTCCAACGTTTACAAGTGACAAATTCAACTTCTTTGTATGTGCTCTAACAATGTACTCAACTCCATTTTTAAACGAATGATATTTTTTCTCATGATGATGAAAGATGGCTCTCCTATCATATAAATATGAGCTTCCCAACACAATACCACAAATATCCAATGGACTAACATCAAGCTCTACCTCATCTATAAAGTTTGCAGTGATGGCAAATCTAAGTTTACATCTTCTTGTCACATGCAATTTGGCATTGTCAGATATCCAACCTAGAGGATATGGTTTAGGATGAGGAGTAGTTTCCAAATGCAATTTCTTGACAATGTCTTCAGATATGAGGTTTTCTTGAGATCCAATATCAAATAGAGTATCTATCTTGGTATGATTTGAAATAACTCTTATGTGGAAAATATTTATTCTTTATTTTTGATGTTGAGTTTCATTGAGGCTACTACTTGAAGAACTAGTACTGGCAATAGAGTCCTGACCTTGAAAACCCATGTCTGTGATTTTTGTTTCATTTCCTGAATCAGATCCTAAATCATGTTGTGTAGTTGTAGCAGTCTCTAGTTTAGTTTTTTTGTTTAAATTTTTGGGTCTCTTTTCAGGATGAAGTTTCCAACAATGGTCTTCATCATGGCCATCTTTTGAACAATGTTTACATGTGAGTTTTTCTCCCTCTTTCTTGACTGAAGCATTATTCTTTCCATTTCCTTTGAATTTCCTCTTTTCTTTGTATCCATTATAAAATGACTTCTTTCTTCCCTCTGTTGTTGATTTCATCTTCATGAGACATCCTCCAGATCGTTCTCCTCTAGAATGAGTTGAGACATCTATGTGAGGGAGCCCAAGTGTTGGGTGTGCCCATGTGATGGGTGTGCGCCATACTATGATGGGTGGACTGAGTTGTGATGACGTGTGGTCTATTTTCTACTCCTCTGGACTGAGTTGAGATGACTTGAGATGGTCTCCTTCTTTGTACTCCTCTAGACCGAGTTGAGTCAACATGAGATGGTCTCATTCCTTGTACTCCTATGGAATTAGTTGAGTCGACTTGAAATGGTACTCCAAATGGTACTCTTGTGGACTCAGTTGAGTGATCTGTTGATTATGACGTCCCTGTGTCTGAGCATAGGTGGACGTGTCCCTAATGGCTGAGCACTAGTGGACGTGTGAGATCCATGCTATATTGTCTAAGAGTAAGATTTACTTGTAACCCTAATTTGTGATGTAAAGGGTACAAATCGGCCCCACCATATATAAGATAATTAATATTGTGTAATGATTAATTATATTATTGAGTTATTGAGGTTGGCCCTATTGTGCCAATAGACAGACCTTTTTCTGTGTCAGTTGTTGTATAAATAAAGGTGAATCCCCATTGAGGATTACACACTCTCACTTGTCAACTCAAAATTTCAGCAAGTGCATGTACGGCTGAAGTGCACACCTCTCTTGGGCGCTAGTTTCTAGGTTTTGGTAAGCACCCTCTTGTGTGCTAGGTCTATGGTGTGGGGGATCTTCTCTCGAGAATATAACAAAGGATTGGTGGGTTTTTCCCTTGTTTTAGAAGGGTTTTCCTAGGATATTTCTTGTGTTCTTGTGCATGGTTATTCTTCTTGTGATCTTGGTTATTTCAACACTTGTGTATGGTGTTGCTGCACTTGTTTATGGTTCAAGTATATGCTAAATGAAATAAACTACATTTGCATGAGCTAAGAATATAAAAATTCAACATGGTTTCATAGCAGAGTTCCTAAAGAGACCATTGCACAAGAAATTGAAGAAGGCAATTGTTCCCTCCCTTGGCTGCAAATGCAAAAATGGCTTCACCTCTTTTGCTAGGTTTCAGCACCTTCCATTGAAATGTTGGGGCTAATTTTTGCACAGGAGTGTACGGCCTCCTTCAACGCACCTCTAGAAACTCTTAGAGTGCAATTCCAACGATTTTTTATTTTTGGCCCTAGGGTTTATAGGGTTCCGCAACTTTTTGCAGAATTTCAATTTTAGGGTTTGTGCAACTCATTGAAGGAGTTTTCAAGATTATCTGTGTTCTTCTAAATTTCAAGGATTATTGTTAGCGGTCGTAAGTCCAACGAAACCTAAGTTTGCTAGCCTAGCCTAGCCGTTACGTTTCCTAGCCTAGTCATTAGGGTTTGTGGAATAATCTGCAAACCATGAGGAACAAAGTTTTGGTGGAAGATAGGCTTGATGGATCAAGCAACTTCAGTTCCCGGAAGTCAAGACTATAGATTGCCCTAGAAGATGATTACTTATTGAGTTTTATAGAAAAGACTTTACTAGAAACAACTACCGATGAAGAGAAGGATGATTGGAAGGAAGATGACATCAAAGCAAGGAAGATAATTATCTATTCAGTAAGAGATCATATACTACATCATATTGCTACCCTAAATGTAACTTATGAGATGTATGATGCATTACAGAATATGTTTGAGAGTAACAACACCCTTAGAGCTCTTACATTGAAGAATCATCTTCAACATATCAACATGACAAAAGATGACACTGTTGCTACCTTCTTCATGAATATTTCAGAGATCAACTGGGTGCCATTAGAGAAACCATATTAGACAAAGAACTTGTCTTGACTACTCTTAATTCTCTTCCAAGACATTGGAAACCATTTCTTAAAAGTATCAGTGGCAGAGAAGATCTACTGGGATTTGATCGTCTATGGAGAGACTACACCCATGATGAAACCATACTCATAGCTAGAGGAGTGAAAGACTCCCATATTGATGACAAGTGAGCCTTTGCTTATTATGCAAGGAAAGGCAACATAAGAAATATAATAAGTTTAAACAAATCATTCAAAGACAATAAGACTTCATCAGCCTTAGTACATGAACACAGAAAAGAAAATTCAAATATTTAGTGTTTCAGATGTGACAAGTATGGACACATTGCAAAAAATTGTCCTACTAGGAAGAAAGGAAGACAACTTGCCTCCACTGCTGATGTTGATCCAAAGCCACATCAAAGAGATGAAGACATAAAAGATGAAGCCTTCTTCTTCATATCAACACTCTCAAGTACGATTCCTACTGATAGTGATATTTAGCTAATTGATAATGGTGCTTCTAGACACATGACTGGATATAGAAATCATATGAAAGACCTTGTTGAGAAAGAGTCTAGTCTACATGTTGTACTTGGAGACAATGGCATATATAATGTGAAAGGAGTTGGAACTTCTACATTCCAATTAGATTCTGACATACCCCTTCAATTGAGTGAGGTACTATATGTACCTAGGATGAAAAATAACCTTCTATCTATTTCTTCCTTAGAGGATAAAGGCTACAAGGTTACCTTCTCTGAAGGAAAAGTTGTTGCATGGCACAAGAACTCACATATGAATTATGCCCGAGTAATTTGTGTTCGAGAAAACAACTTGTACAGATTGAATGTATGACCAATTCAGGCCCTGTTGCATGATACTATCATCTTGAGTGATCTATAGCATAACAGACTTGCTCATATCCATTATAGATCCCTTCCTGCTCTAGGGAAGATGGTAACAAGCCTTCCAGAGATACATGTTCAACATGATGGTGTTTGCATAGGTTGTTCTCTTGGCAAGAATGTCAAGGGGTCCTTCTTGAGCAGTGACAACGGATCCAAGAGGATCTTGGAATTGATACATTCAGATGTCTATGGACCCATGACAGTTTCTTCCTTGAACGAATATTTGTACTATGTGCATTTCATCGATGACCACTCTCGGAAGACATGGATTTACTTCTTGAAGACCAAGGATGGAGTCCTTGTGAGATTTCAAGAATTTAAAGCTCAGGTTGAGAACATGATCGGGAGGAGGATCAAGGTGATGAGATCAGATGATGGAGGAGAGTAGACCTCCATGGATTTCAATGATTTATGTATTGAGGCATGGATCAAGAGGGAGTACACCGTTCCTTATAACTCTCAGCAAAATGGGGTTGCATAGAGGAAGAAGAGAACCATCATTGAGGCAACCAAAGTGATGATACATGATCAAAATCTACCTATGATTATGTGGGCATAAGAATCCATGGCAACAGTGTATGTTCATAACAAGAGTCCTCATCATATTTTGAAGAACATGACTCCTGAAGAATCTTTCACTAGAGTGAAGCCTGAGGTTGGACACTTCAGGATATTTGGGTGTCCAGTATACTTTCATGTACCCAAGGAGAAGAGAACCAAGCTAGACCCTTCAGGCAGAAAGGGTAAATTTGTGGGGTATAGTGAATATTTGAAGGCTTACCGGATCTACATCCTTAGTTAGAGATAGATTGAGGTGAGGAGAGATGTCACCTTTGAGGAAGAGATAGCTTTCTGGAGATCTAGATAATCTCATATGTGAAGATTTTCGAGGTCCTATCAAGCTGCCAACTAGGTTTGTATTTAACCTCAAGTTGGCTCTAAGTTTCAACTGTCAATGAAGGTTTTGCTGTTGTTTTAGGATAGACAACAGTTTGGGAACTTCTTGCTGATTTGTTACAATTACATTCACAATTTTAGGTGCTTTAGCATGTAGTTTTAGTCACCCAGGGTTAGCACATGCATACTAAAATAAATGTAACATACCTAGAGATCATTACAACTGAAAATAAAGTAGTTCTACACTCTAACACACATTAAATTTGACACAGGTATTTTTGATCAACATGACCCTAGATAAACCCCCCCGCAGGGAAAACCAGTTTGGAATATATGTCTATATATGAGGAGAATATATGGTGGAATACAACAAGTAAAAAATATAGATGAACCTGATACAATAACAACTTGATCCAAGTTGAAATACAAATCCAAAATAAGCAAGAGCACCCTAGGATGGAACACCCCCAAAAAATGATGCCAAGACCACTGAAATGAAGCCAGATGCCAATTGGAATATCTAAAAAAGAAATCCCTCCACTGTACTCTGATACTGAAGTGTAGCCTCCCTTTGAAACAAACCTCACTACAATCTAACAACTCTAATACTTCCCCACTGTTGATGCACCCTCCTCCTCAAGTGCACCCTCCTTAGATGTAGAATCTCATCAGTAAATAAGCATGGAACTAAATCTCCATGAGCCCTCCATGAAAGGATGCTTCCAAGATTTCCTCTCCCTCTGCCCGAAACCTCATCCTCTTGCTCTCTCTCAAATTCTTGGTGTGAACAAATGAGTGAATGGCCTCTCCTTGGCCTCTTGCACCCTCCTTTAGGATGCATAAGGAAACCTAAAATATGGGTGGATGAGATCATCTCATCTCATCCCTAATCAATGGTTGAGATCACTCAAAAAGAATCTCACTCAAAAACCCACTTTACTTAAGTGTCCATAGTTTCACTTTATGTCTATTAATTCACCCACAAAGTGAATTAATTGTCACTTTAGGCTAAAATGACCAAATTTCACTTTTGACTTAAATCTCCTAAGTCAAAGTGAAATTAGACATAAAGTACATAGTACTTCCCTCATGTGTTTATAAGCTCACAAACACAAGGGGACCACTTTCCAAGGTACCCAAATCTCAACAAGATGGATATTGACAGCGAGACAATACCTTCTCCCCCTTCAGTAGTTCATAGGGAGACAATGATTGATCCAGTTGATCTCGTATCTCCAGTTGATGTTCCCAGAGACATTGTAGTAGGCCATAAAAGGCCTTCCTGGGATAGACATACTTTGCAAGAGGCAGAGGGATATGCAACTCCTCCAGGAAAATTTCAAGAGAGCAAGAAACTACAAAGATTTTCGAGCTATGTTTCAGCCATGAGCCACATCATTGATACTAAGCCTTCTTTTCATGGAGAAGAAACAGGTCAGCAGGTTTGGCAAGATGCCATGATAGAAGAGTATCATTCCATCATGAAGAATGATGTGTGGGATATTGTTTCGAGACCAGAAGGAAAGTATGCAGAGACTTCCAAGTGGATCTATAAGATCATGCATGCAACTGATGGAAGTGTCGAGAAGTACAAAGAAATATTTATGGCCAGAGGATTCTATAAGGTGGAGGGAATTGATTACGAGGAGACATTTTCTCCTGTATCCCGATACACTTCCATCCGTACGATCATTTCCATAGCAACATCCATGGGATGGAGACTACATCAGATGGATGTAAAGACAACCTTTCTCAATGGTGAGAATGAGGAAGAAGTTTACATCGAGTAGCCAGATGGATTCGTGATACATGAGAAGGAGTCTCATGTGTGCAGGTTGAAGAAATCCATGTATGGACTAAAGCAGACACCTTGTGCTTGGTACGAGAAGATTGATGGATTCTTGATGATTTTGGGCTTCAAAAAAAGTGTCATTGATCCAAACCTATACTACCATATTGTTGGTGATGGGTGCCTGATTTTGGTCCTGTATGTTGATGATTTATTCCTCACGATTTAAGAAAGTCTTATTGCTGAATGCAAGCATGCATTGACTTCTGAATTTGAGATGAAATATCTGGGTATGATGCATTACTTCTTGGGACTAGAAGTATGGAAGAGGACCGATGAGATTTTCCTAAGTCAAGGAAAATATACAGTGGAGATATTGAAGAAATTCGATATAATAGACTGCAAATCCATGCCTACACTGATGGTGATGGATATAAATAAAATGAACGAGGCTTCTACTTATTTAGGCGAGATTGATCCACATATTTACTAAAAGCTGATTGGATCATTGATGTATTTGGTTAACACCTGACCTGATATATGCTATGTAGTGAACGTACTCAGTCAATTTATGAGTCAACTGAGATAGACTCATCGATAGCAACGAAGCATGTATTGAGATATCTATGAGGCACAATTGGATATGGACTAAGATATGCCTCCGATGTAGACATGATATTGCAGGGATATGCCAATGCAGATTGGGCATGGAGCACAATAGACCAGAAGAGCACATCCGATTGTTTTTTTACTTTGGGATCTGCCATGGTTTCTTGGTGCAGTAGGAAACAAAGCTCTGTGGCTTTGAGTACCGCAAAAGCAGAGTACATAGTGTTATGTGTGGAAATCCACGAAACAGTGTGGCTTCAGAAACTCCTTGCAGATTTATTTAATCATGAGATGGATTACAACGTTATCCATTGCAATAACCAGAGCTGTGTGAAGCTCTTAGAGAATCCCGTGTATCACGATAAATTGAAACACATTGATATAAAATACCAGTATATCAGAGATATGGTGCAAAGGAAATCAATACACATGAAATACCTTTCTACACATGATCAGGTTGTAGATGTCTTCACAAAACCAATTGACATGATGAAGTTCAAGTACTTCCTTGAGAGACTTGGCCTAGTGGAGAATGCCTCCCTAACTAAGAGGGAGTGTTGTTGATTGCATCTTCATGAGACATCCTCCAGATCATTCTCCTCTGGGCTAAGTTGAGATATTTGTGTGAGGGAGCCCAAGTGTTGGGTGTTCCCATGTGATGGGTGTGCATCTGACTCTGGATTGAGTTGCGATGACGTGTGGTCTCTTGTCTACTCCTTTGGACTGGTTTGAGATGACTTGAGATGGTCTCCTGCTTTGTACTCCTCTAGACTGAGTTGAGTCACCATGAGATGGTCTCCTGCTTGTACTCCTATGGAGTTAGTTTAGTCGGCTTGAGATGGTACTCTAGATAGTACTCCTGTGGATTCAGTTGAGAGATTTTTTGAGTATGACGTCCCTGTGGCTGAGCACAGGTGGAAGTGTCCCTAGTGGCTGAGCACTAGTGTACGTGTGAGATCCTTGCTATATTTTCTGAGAGTAATATTTACTTGTAACCCTAATTTGTGATGTAAAGGGTACAAGTTAGCCCCACCATATGTAAGATAATTAATATTGTGTAATGATTAATTATATTATTGAGTTATTGAAGTCGACCCTATTGTGCCAATAGACACACCTTTTGCTGTGTCAGTTGTTGTATAAATAAAGGTGAATCCCCATTGAGGATTACACACTCTCACTTGTCAACTCAAAATTTCAGCAAGTGCATGTATGGCTGAAGTGCACACCTCTCTTGGGCACTAGTTTCTAGGTTTTGGTAAGCACCCTCTTGTGTGCTAGGTCTATGGTGTGGGGGATATTCTGTTGAGAATATAGTAAATGATTGTTGGGTTTTTCCTTTGTTTGAGAAGGGTTTTCCCAGGATATTTCTTGTGTTCTTGTGCATGGTTATTTTTCTTGTGATCTTGGTTATTGAGGAACTTGTGTATGGTGTTGCTGCATTTGTTTATGGTTCAAGTACATGCTAAATGAAATAAAATACATGTGCATGAGCTAAGCATCTAAAAATTTAACACCCTCTTGAGGATGATACCTTCCTCTTGCTTCCAAATGAGTTGCATGTACACAAACTTCATCTATATTTGTAGGATTAAACATGAGAATTGTATGTCTGAAATAGCTATGCAATCCTCCAATGTATTTGAGTAAAGTTTCTTGAGAAGATAAATCTATACACAAAATCAAAGCTCTTATTCTAAATTCTTGAATGTAGCTTTGCACATTTTCCCCTTTAGCTTGTCTAAAGTTTTGCCAAACCATAATATCTTTCTGCATTTATGCTAATGGATAAAATTGCCTTTTAATTGCAACAATAAAATCATTCCAAGAGGATAAAACTTTACCATGTTTCTTCATGTCCTCTTGAGTTTTGGCTTCCCACCAAATGAGTGTTTCACTTTCCAATCTAAGAGAAGCAAGCTGAATCTTAGTTTCATCATCTTGGATTCTTTGTATCCTACAATACACTTCAATTTGACGAATCCAGTTATCCAATTTCTCAGCATCTACCTCTCCATTGTACATAGGCAATTCAAACTTAATTTTAAGCTTAAGCAAAGGAGTTTGTGGAGGAATTTTACCATGCTCTTTTGGAGAATTTGGAGGTGGTTGTGAAATGGTAGAATACATGGAAGTTGGAGGTGAAGGAGGTGTAGTATCACCATTCCCTCCATTTCCTTTTGGAGTTTTATCACCACTATCTTCATTACCTCTCGGAGGATTTGAGCTTTCACCTTGCAACCTTGCATTCCTTTCTTCAAATAAAAGTTTCACCATTTGTGTCATATCATAAAAATATTTTTTTGAAAGTTTCATCTTTTGAAGTAGGAGTTTCATGAATCTCCCCATGAGCCATACTTGGTGAATGCCTCCTTGAAGCTTGAGGTGAATGCATGGTTATCCTTCTTGAAAGTTGAGAACTTGGCTCTACAAGTTGAACTTCTCCTCTTGTGAGCTTTAACCTTGTAATCATAAAAAAACAAAACACTTGCAAAAAATCAAACCTTCAAAAACCTTTGGTCTGATACCAACTTGATCTGAAAATGAAAAAGGTTTGTGTATACAAATTTTGCAACTAGAATATGTATGTGTCTTAGGAAATTGGATAAAGTTGCAAGAACATAAACTTAATGAGTTTTTTACTTAAAATGAACAACATAAACAATCATAAACAACCATCAATAGTAAGCACATAACACAACAAAATGATAAAGGAGTTCACCCCTCTCTTGGGCTACATCTCCTGGTCCAACTTCCAATGGAACATTTTCATTATATGATCAAAGTGTCAAAATCAGTGCTTTACAATGCTCAGAATGAAAAATAGATGGCTTCAATGGCTATAGAATTTCCAAAAACCCCTAGCTGGGCTCTTCCTGCACCTGGTTTGGCAAAAAATTGAGAAAAATACACTCCCTGGAAGTTTTTCCCAATACCTTGTTGTAACTGCTCGCAAAAATGCACCTATGTCCGACTGAACTCGAACTCTGTGTGTTTTCTATGCCAAAACCCAGCACCACGTGCATTTCCATATTGTGAGCATAATTGTCATGTCCTTAGTGCGCTAAGCGCCTCAACCGCTGGAGGTGTGGTCGTGTGGCCCCATGTGGCCAAGTGCCGACCTTAATTCCCATGCCCGTCAGCCTATCTGTTGGGTCCCTCTTATTGCTGGTCATATGGTAATGGATGTGGAGTTACCAAAGGATTGGGCTAAGCCCCTACCCTTTTTCCACCCATATTAGCATAAGTGCAAGTTTAAATACAAGTGATGAACTATAATGTTAAGAACCAAAGTTAGGCGGGCTGGTAGCCCGACCTTTGCAAAGCCTTTGCCTACGCCCGAAGGTCACGGGTTTGACTTTGGTGGAGTCCCGATTTTTTTTTACACCACAACAAGGAGGTGCCATGTGGCAGCGCTTGGCTGGGCCACATGGCACCCTTTCATTCGCCCAACAAACAGACATGTGTCGACCACTGGTTGGTCCATGTCTTACCCTTGCACGATCAGCCTGCCATGTCACCACCTGCCATATTAGCTACCAAGTCACCTTGCTACATCATATGTACATTCGTATGAAATGTACGATCAGCTGCCACGTGGCCTATACAAACAATACAGACTGTGTACAATCAACATTTTGTCTGTTTGAAAAAACTGATAGAACGCAATATCTCTCGCATATGAACTCCATTTGATCCCATTCAAGTTGCGTTGGGATCATGAGGACGAGATATACACAATGAATCCATTTTCGAGCAATTTCAATCACTTTGATTTTTGAGCATTTTTTGATCCCCTGGATCACTGGGCCTTCAACCCCCTTCTTCCCATAAAATGAGGGACAACCCCTTCTTGGGTCAATACACCCTAAAATATCAAGAGATAAGGAAATTAAGGGGAATAATGATGGAAAGTGGTAAGTATGGCCGAGAACGATACGATGGCTCATTAAGGGAGTTCTTAGTAGCAAACCCATCCCCAAGGAAGACCACTTATAGGGCACAATGTGAAACAAAAAGGTGAAGCAAGGAAAAAGGAATAATGTCCAAGAATATATCATGAAATGTAGAGCAATCTAAGATACAAAATAATCAAATGGATTAAATATTGAAATGAATCTCACCATAATACTGACTTGTACCTCATGGAGGAAGGCCCACTACCTTCCAGAAGCCAGCTGGTGTGGTGGATGCCATCTGCAAAACTGTGACCATCTCTGGTGGTGAGTGGGTTTTCCATCCGTGCAAAAGGGTATTGCTGGTCATGTAGTCTCTTGGAACTCCATATCTAAAATCTAAGGGCCTTGAGACATAATCTCCTTTGTTATCCACAAAATGGGGATAACAATCCTCACCTAATTTCCTAATGCATTGAATGTGACACATTATACGAAACAATGACTAGTATACCTCATGTGTGCTGGACCACCATCATCTGAAGAACCATGCCAATCAAGTGCAATGAGTTGAGCTGGATGAAGGGGGAGGTCATTTGAGTGGCTGTTATCTTTGGAGAACTCTGATCATCATCATCATCATCATCAAGATCATTGTCTTCATTACGGTCCATGAGACATGATCTACTCTAGTTACCCCTAGGTTAGAGGGGGTAACAAATCCAACAACCATAATTTTTATTTAGATATTATTTTTCAACAATTCTCATGTCTCTACTCACAACAACCTGATTTGTGTAGGGATCCAAAAGCCGATATTCTTTTTCTTGGTCATAATATCCAAAAAATGGCAATTTTCCATGTGGAATCATCATAAGTAATTGAACCAAAGATTTGAAGTGGATTATATCGGGTTTATTCTCGAACCATGCCCCTAGCCATGAATATTATTGAACAAATACACTGCTTTATGCATCACTTCTGCCCAATATGTATTTGGAACTAGCTTTCCCTGCAATACACTCTTTTCCATTTCTACGACTCTTTTGCTTCTTCTTTCTCCATCAACTTTTGGCCTCCAGACTCCCTCTTTCTTATAAGAGTCAAAAAACATCTTAAATTTCTCACTTCTATTTGACCAAAGAATTCTCATCAATCTTCCACATTCATCTTTAAATAATGACCCAAATTTCTCCAAAGCATTTGAAGAACTAGGGTTTTCTCTAAGAAAGAAGATTCATAATATTTTTGAAAAATCACCACGAGAAGCCAAAAGTACATGGTGCCTAACAATGATCATGTGATCATGGATTGCAAATCTTTGTATGCACAAGCTTTCGACACCTTGCTTGCTCTCCAAGATCTACTCGTGTTTACAACCTCCTTGTGTTGCTTTCTTGCATGAGATGCTTCACATCACCCACACTTCTCTTGAATACTAGGGAGACCGACAATCATCACTCACCTACGTAGAGGAGAAATATGTTGTAAGCACAAAAGCCCAAAACATTGAAGCTAAAGTAAAGTGGCATCAATATCTTCATTGTCCATCAACTCCCATGAATCAACCACATTCTCTGAATTCTTCACTGCAACACCTTGGAACCTGTACAACCCATGCTCTTTCAATCATGAAGTTATATTTTTTTCGCTCCCATACATCACCAATAATCTGCTAGTTGTGAACATGACTTCCACATGTGGACTCTGTTTTGCATTTTTTCTAATAGAAAACAAATTCGTTCTTAGACTAGGAATGTAAAGAAAATTCTTAAACATAGAATTTTGACTACTTTTCAAATGTAGTTGTACAATTCCATGCCCTTCAACCACATGGGTCCTTCCATCGTCGAAAGTAGTGTTTATGTTGTGGACTTAGGCTTCCACAAAGAACACATACTAGTCCCTCCTATTCATCGTATGTTGTGATATGCCCATGTCAATTATCAACTATTTATCTCACACCTAGAAACATCTACATGTTTTCACTGTTCATATTCATGGGAATCTGAAAACATCTACATGCTTACCATTTTGTCAGCAAACAAACTCCAAAAAGGAAGAAAGCAACTTAAAAAACTAAATCCCAAAACAAGAACTTACCTTCCACACTTCACTCCCACCTCTCTTTGGTGAACAATTATTGGTATTGTAGCTGCCTTCTGAAGTGTTCTCTAACTTCCAGTTATGATTTCTGTCACCTTTCACTATCTCCTTTCTGGTAGAAATCAACAAAATCTTCTAGTCCTATGGCTGCCCTGGTATCCTTTCATTGCCATCCAAAGTTTTTCCAACTATGGATGCCTCACAACTTGTCTTTGCTAACCTCCAATGAAATTATCTTTGTTGTCCTCTCTCCTCCTTCCTTTTGGACTCCCAATGGAATGACCTTTTCCAAGAAACAACTTGTGCTTCTCAGATTTGTGACATGTGTTTCACAAGCACGTCTCCAACGCAATTTAAGATTTGAATGTGTTAATTTTTTTCACTAAAAGGCAATTTCAATTTTTAAACAAATTGCATCATCTCTTCTCCACCTGTACAATCTCTTCCCATTGTGACATACTTCTTTCCACATTGGCATACAACTACCAAATTTCTCACTGTGTCATCAGTGTACCCTCTCTAAATTTGTGAATTTCTCTCTCTCCACAATTTAACCTTTTTTTTAATGTTTCCCAAGTTCTAAATATAGCTGTAATATCCCCAAAAATATTAGAATATTAAATTCTAAGTGTACTTGGGAATAAATTTTCGTTTTTGGAAAATTCGTATTTGGAAATTATTTGCCATTTATGGCAAATCCAAATTTGGAATTTTATTATTGTAATTAATTATTTGATGACTGTTGGGAAAAGATTTGACTTGCCCAACTAACTTATTTTATTTTGACACATGTGAAAGACAATTTTTTTATAAATTAAATGATGGAAGACAAATGGAACAACTAGGTTAAAAATAGCTAACCATGACTCCATGAGTGGGGAATAGATTTGAGTTAACTCAAGGCTGATTTTTATAAGTGAAAAATGTGGGATTTGACCACTAGCAGCCCCTAAAAATCAGGGATTTGTAAAGCTGCAAATTTCCCAAGCAGGGAAGGAAAGACCTAGGCACAAGATGCATATAAAAACAACATATGGAGGAGGCATGATACTGCTTAGTATGTTGGAGAAAGAAAACCATTTTTCTGTTATGAACACTGTCAGTGTGAGGAAAATGAATTTCTAATCTGTGGATGGTGACTGTAGCTACGAAGGATCATTTCAGTTTTCCCTTATGGACTCATGGTCAGGGTAGGGGGTGAACATGAAAAGTGAACTTGGTTGTTCTGTTCTATGGTTGGGTGGAACGTGGGTGTTCCATTTGTATTCTAGCATCAGGTTTCAGATATGTATCTTAACTTGCTTCCCTAGTGTTCCATTTTTATTCTAGCATCAGGTTTCAGATATGTATCTTAACTTGCATTCCCTATCAATATTATGCTGATTACTAACTGTTAGGGAGATGATGGTTTATTATAGTTCAAGGATATTATACTGTTTTAATTGGAATATATATATATATATATATATATATATATATATATATATATATATATA
>JZKD02S1778767.1:492857-504516 GCA_000966675.3 Picea glauca | reverse complement strand
TATATATATATATATATATATATATATATATATATAACACATAATGAAATTTAAGAAACAAAGGGTTAATTTTGCCTGATATGTGTTCACTATATAAAACACATAATGTAAATTACGAACATAGGGTTAATTTTGGCCGATACGTATTCACTGTATAAAACACATAATGTAAATTACGAACAGAGGGTTAGTTTTTCCCGATATATCTTGCTGTATGAAGCACATAATGTAACTTACAAGCAGAGGGTTAACTATTTCCATATATATGTGTACAAAGTGCAATTTATGAAATGTCCCATAGAAGAGTTATTTTGCCACATATTTACACAGAGTGTATTTATGAATTGCCACAGAGCGGTAGTGTAAATACACAGAGCACATCTATGAATTCCATAGAGGATTAATTCTGTATACATATATTTACACAGAGTATAAAATAGGAGTTCCACAAAGTGGTAATGTAAACACATAGAGCGTATATCTACAAAGGATTAAAACTATACATATATATACTTACGCAAAGTATCAATTACAAAGTTCACAGAGTGCTAACATAATTACACAGAACATATTTTACAAATTACACAGTGTTATCACGTTTTACATAGAGCATAAATTTACGGGACTTCCCACAGAGTAATTTGAGGAATTTCCCATAGATAATAAACACATATATATGTGTAAATGGTAAGGGTTAACAATGTTACAACAACGGATACAAGATAACGCGAAAATGAAATCAAAGGATTTAACCATTAAAACAACTTTGGGCCACATTGGAACCCCAGAAGAAAACATATACATAGGCGCGATGGTAATGCATTGTAAACCATCAAATAAAGAAAGAAATAGAGAGTTTGTTCATGAAACTTAACTTCTTTGCTACTTTGCACCAAACACAGATTCATTCACGAGATACAGAGGGCTGAAGCAACATAGTCTTTTACTCACCTTGCGCAAAGAAGAACTAGAGGGACATTCACCTCCTTCCATTGTTTACCAGGGATGAGTTTTCCCAAGTCGTAGACCATACATAGAGTAGGGACAAATGTTACAACACAAAGGCCGATTCACATACAACGCAGAGGTAGTTTTCGTGAATACAAAACCAAAGGGGAAAGCAATGAACAATGGTGACCTCGAGGGCCTCGCAATGAGTAATAATGGTTGTTGGGTACACCCAATACCACTGCCATGTGAAGCCTCGGAGATGGCGAGCCTGCATTGGGCGCGGTTGCCTAATATTCAATCTTGGGAGGTACAAATATAGGCCTCCCATTAATGAAATAGCCAGAGATAAATGCTTGCAGACCGATCTGACATCAACCATTAAAATGGGTTCAAACCTATTCAATGCTGGGTCATGTCACTAGTCGGGTTGGGTTTGAGATTGTTAGGTATAGGTTATGTTCATGGCACAAGAGAAAAACCATAAGTGCTATGGTGTATGTTTGATACGATATGTCAAAGTATTCGTTGCTATGGTAGCCATATAATAATCCCTATGTAATGATATTACATGTTTTGCATAAGAAACTCTTCAACACACTATGATATAAATTACATTGTGGTGGATCGTTATATGATAACGATATAAACTCTAGGAGTAGTGTTATTAATAGTATGTATGATATACGATATATAGTGTCATTGTTAGGATTTATGCCATATGTTAAACGAGTATATATATATATATATATATTGATAGGAATAACATTAGTGTTATGATATTCATACTATAGTCGATACAATAGGCAATGTATTTCATATTGGATAGTGAAAATGTTATGGATAGACTATATGTTAGTCTATTGTCCATAGTTTATTACGCACTGCAATCTTTTTGAATAGCAGGACTTAACATAGACATGATAGTTATTCTAAGGGCTATGCCAACCCTGGTCGCAATCGTCTTAATTACAAATACATACATGATTCTAATCCAACAACAACGATAAATTTACTTTGCATATAATAAAGGAATAAAGTTATGTTTTGATCAAATATTGAAGAGTCAAGGAGCTTTAATGTCCCCTATCAATTTTTTTTTTTTATTTGGGAAATTTGGGGTACATTACATATGGTATTAGAGCTGAAGGTTACAACACTTGGACCTCAGGGAAAGGAAAAATTATTTTAAGTTTTAATTTTATGTTAAAGAAAAAACTAACAAATATGTTTACTGTTACAAACAGAAAAAATTGTTGGTCTGTTGTGATAATGTCCGCACAGAATGAAGAAGAAATCAGACCTGAAGAGAATCCTAATCAAGGAATTCCTAAAGAACCTGGGAATAACAATGAAGAGTTATGTTTTGGTCAAATATTGAAGAGTCAAGGAGCTTTAATGTCCTCTAACGATTTTTTTTTATTTATTTGGGAAATTTGGGTTACATTACAATAGCCACAAATTAAGTTTATTAAAATCCTTATTTTAATAAAGTTAATTTACTTATATGTGCATTCGTCTCTGCCACACAATGCTGTCTCTACTCATGATCTACCCAACAAATGCCTTACTTTCACCTCATTCATTGTTGTGTATCCAAGATTGCCCAAACCATTCCTGTTCTTCATTGTGTCTCTTGGATCTCCAATTTCAAGTTCTAATACCGTGCTAGGAACACACACATGCAGTTTCTCACAGATTCAGGAGAGAGAAACATAGTTGATATTATATTATTCCAATGTTGCATGAGTTTTTGGAATGGTAGGTGCAAGGGACACAGAAATACATTTTCAGATTCACCAGAAAGCTCCCTGTTGGCCTTTGGGTATGGAAGTAAGCAAAGATTAAGGCATAAAAAATGGAATGTGAATTGCGCGGAAGACACAGTGACTGATACTGGGTTGAAGTGAGCAGAACAACAGAAAAGATGGAGTGAAGTAAGAGAAAGAAAGCCGTTGGACGAGGAGATCGAGGATGACAAATCAGAAAGGAAGACGGATTGTGGACAACTCAACAAGAGGAAAAAGACACCATTGGATGCTTTGGAGCACCTTGCGAGAAGGAATGAAAGATAGGTTGGCGAAGCCTTGAAAATGTAGGTCAAGTTGACCTAGGGTTTTGGTATCTAGGGTTTTGACACTTAGGTTTTGGCCTAAGGCTGTCCATGAGTCATTGTAATGTATAAATAATAACCTAGATGAGGGAAGAGGGTTCCGTGAAGAGTCCCAAGTCTATTATTGTTATGAGTGATTATTGTAGCAAGTGAGAGAAGCATTGAGCAGCGAGGGAAGTCTGTGTTGTAAGATATTCAGCTGGGTGCGAAGATCAACCTTACAGTTGGGTGTGCAGGGAGGGAAGATAGAGAGAAGAGAGAAAGAGAGAAGATCCGCTAGCTAAGAGCACAAATAAGAGCTGCATGCTTTCATCATAATATATTATAAAGCATAATTCTGTGGACATAGCCCTAGGGAGAGGGTGAACCACGTATATCTTGGTGTTGTGTGTGGTTGATGTGGTGTTCTCTTGTTCTTGATATACTATTATTCCATTACTATGTTAGATCTGACAGATAAATGTGTGAGGTAGGACTAAATTGATAACTGACATCTAGATGCTGTGTTGTTCTTGTATTGGATCCACTTGGTATTCCATTTGGTTGTAGACATCTATGTCCTGCAACCCCCCATAGCTACTTTGGGTGAGACTGCATCTGCCTCACAGGTGTTTCCGAAAGGGCCAGTAGTTAGGGCTTGTTGGTGTTCTATTGGAGCTAAACGCTGGGTCTGCCCCTATGCCAACAAATGGTTCTATTGCCAGGATAAAGAGCTTCTTAAGGGAATGTCAAGGTGGTTTCCATCGAAGAAAAAGATTCAGAAGTGGATAAAAGACCAAGAAAAGGACTTCGCAGAATCCCAGAACAAGAACCCTAAGCTTAGCATCGAGGACTAGTTGGGAAGGTATATATTTACTGATATACACAGGATTTTCTTTGGAGGAATTCATCAGGAGTTATACGAGTGGCTATCTAGGTTAACAGACACCCAGTTTGAGATCAGATCTAGACCACCTGTGGTTTGGACGTCGACGGTGATCAAGAAGGTCAATAGATTTGATAACACCATGTCAAGAGAAGTAGATCACTGGTTCGATAGCACCATTAGAGGATATATCACTGAGTTTTCTGTTGATAGAGTAGAATTGTATAGTCAAGCAGAGAGATATTTCTTCAAGGGACCCAGAGTAAATTTTTTACAATTTCCGAAGTTGAGGATCAAGATGTTATTACATGAGAAGAACATCTTGAAGGTACAATAGTTGGTCTGATAAAAAAACTAATGTTCAAGAACTCAAACAGCGAAAACGATGCAGAGGTGGGACATACGCGCAGTGGAAGAATCTTTAGAGAGGCCCCTCTGGTGAACTTGTTCGAACATAACCATGAACCACTGGTACAAGATGAAGGATTTTACAGTGGAGAGGAAGAAGAACTGGTGAACAAGGAACATTCAGAATATGGAAGGGCTGAAGAAGGAAAGACTGAAGAGCCTTGCCGAGAAGAGTCACAAACTTCAGGAACTGTGCAGACCATTGAAGTAAGTATTATTACTCCTCTTGTGGTTTTAGAAACATTAAGAAATAAGATTAATCAGAGTCATCAGAGTGCTCAGAGCACTGTCACAAGCAGTGCACCACATACTCAGTCAGGAAACCTAGGAAGATATATGGTAGATGAGATGAGGTTACCCACCTTCATAGGAGATGGATCTAAAGATCCTGATCAACACTGGTTTCTATGTGAAGCTGTGTGGAGTATCAAGAATGTCACCGACGAAGCTGTTAAATGATCTCAGTTTAGTACTACCGTGAGAGACCGCACACTAAGCTGGTACATGAATTTTGTCCAAGGGGTTGTCTAGCCAAAACCGTTGAACGAGATCAAGACTGCGTTGATTGTAGAATTCAATAAGCCCAAGTTAGAGTCGCAATGCATTACAGAACTGAAAGAAATCAAGTAGAAAGTAGCTGAACCTATTTGGGAGTTTGATCAGAGGTTTAAGACCTTAACATGCCATTTGAGTTTTCAGATCACAGATGAGCAGAACAAGGAATGGTTCATTGCTGCCCTCTTACCACACATCATAGTCCCTCTGATGCAACAAAAGATTGCTT
This sequence comes from Picea glauca, assembly GCA_000966675.3. Lineage (NCBI taxonomy): Eukaryota > Viridiplantae > Streptophyta > Pinopsida > Pinales > Pinaceae > Picea > Picea glauca. Next base: position 499,398 of record JZKD02S1778767.1, on the reverse strand, counting down.
CACAGGTTGAGGCGTTGGAGATCGCCATGAAACTAGAATCAACTCCTATGGAAAAATCCAGCTTAGGCGTGAGTCAAATCTTGAGTCAACTAACTAGTTTATCTCTACAGGTCGAAGATATGAAGAAAGACAAGGGAACAGGTAAAAGAGAAGATATTTGGTGCATTAGATGCAAATCAGAAGGCCATGAAAAGGAGCACTGTCCCCTATTTCATGAGTATTTGTCATCTGGAGCCCCAAGTTCTTTAAATCAAGTTACCTTACCATGGTGCGAGGTATGTAGAAATAAACATCGATCGCGACCCTGGTGAATGCTATTACATGCAAAAATATGTTTAGACACCCACAAATTTGTATTGCACATTTTGTAAGTCAGTAAGGAATGATGATAGGGATTGTAGGGCTTATGACCTCATGCATGAAAGGTCAAGGGATATATACAAAATTCAAGGTGAAGTACAACAAGAAGGAAACACTACGCAATATAATTCTCCAGGAAGAGGAAACTTCAACCCTCGTGGTGGATTCATAGGAAGAGGAGGAGGAGGAGGTATGGGCCGAGGTAGAGGCCAAATCATTTGTTATAACTGCACACAACCAGGAAATTTGGCAAGGGATTGCTAGAACCCTTGTACCACTTGCAGTTACTGCAACTCATTTGAGCATGTCATTGAATATTATCCTGCGCTGTTAGCCAAACTTCAGGAAAAATGAGGAGGAAACCAGCAAGTAAACTCATCTCAGCCGAACCTCATGGAGAAGATACTAGAGTCATTGTAATCACAAGAGGAGGCACTATTACAGGAGAATCTAGAGTGACTCCGAGAAAGACTACAGAAGAATCAGGGGTGCAGAAAGCTGTAGAGAAGACACAAGTGTTTGATGTGAAGAAATAAAAACAAATATTTGAGAAGGCAAGAAAAGAATTCAGGAGAGACTAGGGTTCTTCATCAAAGACACGACCAAAAGTAAGAGAATGTGGAATTCCCTTGGCATTCGATCAGACTGCTCTTCCAGGAGAAGGAAAAGAGGTAAGCAAGCTCATGGAATTCTTATATACTTGTATTAAGTTGATTCAGGATGAAACGTTGTACAAGAGATACAAAATTTAATCAGACAGTACAAGCTAGGAAATATAGATCCGTTGCTGAATAGAGTAGTACACCAAGTCTCTAAAAATGGAAGGAAAAATAAGTAACTTTACCTGAATGCTCAAATTGGAGAGTATGATATAGATTATGTGGTCCTCGACTTAGGGTCGGAGGTCAATGTCATGACAAAGCAAACCTGGGCACTGATGGGGAAACCTAAGTTGATCTATTCCCCTATTAGGCTTAGGATGGATAATAAAAAAGATGTAATCCCCTTTGGAAGATTGGAACATGTCCCTGTGGACATCAACGGAGTAAGGACGTTTGTAGACTTCGAGGTGATTGAGATAGTTGATGACAATTGTCCTTACCCTGTGCTGTTAGGAATTGATTGGGATTTCAATAATTACACCATGGTTGATTTAAAGAAAATAAGAACGACGTTTGAAGGAAATGGCCTTAGGATCATTGCACCTTTGGATCATGATGAAGGACAGAGATACACATAACCCATCAGAGAAGAAGACCGTGCATATGAACTAAAAAACATATACAAATTAACGGCCAGACAACAAGATTACATTAATCCTACAACAGATGGGAACCTAAGCTGGGAAAGTGACAACGCATGTTCATCATATTTAGAAGAAGCACTAGAGAACTGGAAGAAAAAAATGTATGAAGTATCTACAATGAGATGTGCTAGATTAACTAGAGAAGTTCACTGGATCGACACAACAGTAAGTAACTTGCCCACCTTTGATGGTCTAAATCATTTAAAAGCTTTCTTGTTGGAATTTGAAGAAATTGTACCAATACAACAAAGATTGTTGGTACTGGATGAGGCATTGAAAGCAACTCCAACAAGATGGTGGGGGACACACAAAAACAACATTATAGACTGGGTACAATGTCGCACTTTGATGACAATGTGGTTTTCAGAGCAAGTAGAAGGCTACAAAGTGAGGTACACAGGTTGAAGCTGTATGAAGGACCATGTGCGAAGTTGTGAGGAAGCATGGAGCAACATTCCTCAAGAGAATTGGGTGCACAAATTCATCAACACACTGGACACAACCCCTATCAATTGGTATCTTCAAGCAGAACTACGCCTCATCACTGTAGATTGGGAAGGTATGGCTCGAAACTTTGTAACTACCTTTTTATTTGAAATCCAATACCCTACAATGGATCAAGCATTACAAATTGTAAGACATAAAGTATTTGAGGAGGCACCTAGCCTCCCTTTGGAACAAGAAGAGGACGAATGGACTGGGCCTCTTCAGAAATTGCAGGGTTGTTACAATATCAATGCTGACGAAGACGATGATCTTAGGAAGGTGAACATCGCTGAAACAAAAGGATAGAGAGACATAGAAGGACCAAGAGTTGAGCTACCTTTCATTGGAAAACCAATTAAAATAAAAAAAGTCAATATTGGAACAAAGAAAACACTGAAGCTTGAAAATGTTGGAGATTATTGGGATGCTGCCACTATTGATAAGATCACAGAGTTACTGCATGAATACTAGGACTTGTTTCGAACCAAGTTCACTGATATGAAGGGAATTAAAGGGCCCATGGGAGAGACGAGGATCTATTTGAAACTAGATGCAAGGCCATTCAAACAGAGACCCTACAGATTAAACCCTAAATATAAGGAGAAAGTGAAGATTGAACTCGACAAAATGTTGGAAGCAGGAATCATAGAACCTATTGAAGAGTCAGAATGGATTAGCCCTATGGTGGTGTAGGATAAGAAGACCAGAGAGATCAAGATCTGTGTAGATATCAGGAAGCTGAATGATGCCTGTTTGCATGACCCATTACCTACACCATTTACTGATGAAGTGTTAGATAATGTAGGGAGATGCGAGGTATATTCTTTACAGATGGATTTTTAGGATACCATCAGATCTGGATTTCAAAGGAAGATCTCCATAAGACCACATTTGCAACAGAATGGGGATCCTACCAATATACAGTGATGCCGTTTAGATTGAAGAATGCACTAGCCATCTTTTCCAGGGTGGTGGTCGAAGCATTCAAGGAGTTCTTACATAAATTTCTGGAAGCATATTTTGATGATTTGACTGTTTTTATCTTATTACAAAATCATATTGAATGTTTAAGATTAATGTTGGATAAGTGAAGGCAGTGTCAGATTGTCTTGAACCTGAAGAAGTGCATTTTATTTTCACCCCTTGGAGTGCTGTTAGTTCATATTGTATGTAAGCAGGGACTGTTGGTAGGCCCATCTAAGATTGCCATTATAGTTGATCTTCCCCCTCCTACTTCAGTCAAACAACTACGCACTGCACTGGGACATACTGGATACTACAAGAAGTTCATTAAAGTTTATGCACAGATCACAACACCCATGGAGAAGCTTTTGAATAAATACTGTCAGTTTCATTGGACAAAATAATGCCAACAGAGCTTTGACACAAAAACATAAAATGGTTACTGCGCCTATCCTGGTTTTCCCAGATTGGAGCAAGGAATTTCACGTGCATGTCGATGTATCTTCTATTGCATTAGGATTTGTTTTAGCACAAACGAGAGCTGGAGACATTGACCACCCGTTAGCCTTTGCTAGTAGGAAGCTATCAAAAACTGAGATTAATTACACCACCACTAAGAGAGAAGGGTTAGACATGGTGTATGTTTTGTAGAAGATTTGCCACTACTGTTACGAGGGAAAAACTCTCTATGGCCAGGGTAAACCACAAAAGATAGGTATGATTGCAGAAATCAAATCAATTCCAACGTATGATATATAAACCAATGTTCAAGTGAGATAATAAAGAAGCCTACCTCGTTCCAACATTTGATGATGTTCCACTGTTGAGCACTTTGACCCAAAGCTTTGTACCTGCAACAAGTTCTCAACAAACAAGCAGAGAAAGTATATAGTGATAATTTAAAGGGGTTAGCACATTAGATAGCATAATCCATTAATAAACATTACAAATATGCTTATGGATAATAATTATATATTTTCATGATACAAATAGGATGGGAAAGGAGTATTTCTATTAATAAATGATCAACAGAAGTGACAACATTACACACTTCTGTGTCGGGACGGTTCGAAACCAAGAAACCAAGTTTCTTCCAACTGGGCCTCCACCACTTCAATCCTCCACCAAAGGCAATCTCATAGGAAAGAGACAATGAGGTTCTCTTAACAATAGAGAAAGAGCTTGGGGGCTGAACACCATGTTCAGACTTGAGGGACAAAGGGATGCAGACTCAATATGAAGTAATTTCTCCAGAGGAACTTTGCTCATAAAGTTGAATGCTTTCTCCTCTTTTCCATAGCTTGTAATTGTGATTTTATAACCTTAAAAATGCAACTGAAGGGATGAGTCAGAACATTTCCAGTATATGGAAGGCCAAGGATCAGAGATCTCCTGTTGTGACATGGAAACCCGACTTCATTTTTGTATTTTTTTGACACAAATCCTGATGTTCGTGGGCTGTAGTGGAGCAGCCTTCGTATACACATACTGTATAGTAGATAGGGCGTGTATATGTGGAAAAATATGTATTTTATCTCTAGATTCATCAAAAAGGGATGACAAGTCTGCATAGGGAAAAAGAAAAAGGCCCTCTGTGCAAGATAGGAATGGTGAGGAAAATATTACTATAACAGATACCCCCTAATGTGTGAGGTTAGAGGAGTATCTGCGATGGTTGAAATACATTATAAATAACCCAGGAGTGGAGTGGTAGAGAACTAGCTGGACGAACTCAATTGTTCATTACATTCTGTACTGAATTTGCATACATGGCTGCCAAGAATACACTGCAGATCCATGTGAAAAATATACCAAATAAGTGTTTGTGGCCATGAATAAGAAAATATAAATGCGGTTACATGCCAAAAGCTGTCATAGTCATGAACAAGGCCCAGTGAAACCAGTCTCAAAACCAATCTGAAGATATCTCTATACCATGGAGTATAATTTGATCTCCCATGATCACTGAAGTCATATAGGTACTGGTCCAATGAAAATGAAGCAACAACTCAGGAAAGCTGTGACCACATAGTGATGTATTCAAGTCTTCTACACTATCTGCCAAGGGTGAAAGTCTACATCATGTGAATAAAAGAGTTGAGGTCGAACAAAATGAGACATCGTTTGATTACCTGTTATTGAGGTATACCATTAAAAAATGCGAGACAACCTACCAATAATGAAAGTAGGTATCAAGGCACCAAGTACATTCCTACAAGTGTGAATAAAGGAGTAGATGTCGAACACTTGAGGAATCCATTGATGAGGATATATTGATGTATTCCCATCTGTCAATGGTGAGAGAGCCTACCACTAATGACTGCAAGTCTCAAGGTACTCATAAAACGCTAGGTCCCATATCCAGAATAAATGAGCTAAAGTCGATGGAAAGAGACCCGCTGAAAGGAGAGAATTAAGGCATCTCTCATCAGTCAGCATGAGGAACAAATCATGAGCTTCATAATTTGGCGGAGATCAGATGAATAATATGTTCACGAACCAATGACCTTGTGCTTCTTTCGCATGTGCCAAATGCAAGTAGTACACGAAAAAGACCCTCTGAATAGCATCCAATGATGAAAACTGCTGACAAAGGTGAGGAAACCACCAATAAGGTAATGGCATCCAAGACACTGCAAGAATGCCAAAGTGTGAATAGATGTCTTTCCGTCGAACACAAGGGAAACCACCCAGTCAACGACCAATGATGAAATGTCGATTGCTGGGCTCAAGGTGACCTACCAATGATGAAAGTAGGGCTAGGGTGCATGATAAGACCATAGTATCAGGTGATTCTGAGACAAACTGAGGGTATGGACGACATGCAAAGTCAATATTTCTAAGGAGTTGTTGACACAAGTTGATAAAATTTCTTTGAACAAGAGCATGAGACATATGGTAGACTCCGACAACATAGACCCAATGGTATAATTATCAGATGCATGAGGCATCGATAATGTTCTCTATGGGGACTGGAAGAGTAACCAGTCGGTAGAGAAAACTCTGTAACGAGATCATCTTCCTAAGACCATGCTAAAACCAAAATTATGATGATGCAAGGACTCAATAACTTTGTTCTCTATTCAAAGGCAACACGACTACTGCCAAATATAATATAGTAATCCCTTCCTGCCTGTCTTTTTTTGTTTTTTCATAACAAATGAATGCTATGATAGAGAGGAGGAAACGAGTGTCACAAGTAAGAAAAATTAGTTCCAGCAGTGGAACATACTTATGCTCAATGCAAGGAAATGCATGCAAGATATGGACACTCGGGGTGATGTTCCCTCCATGGTATTGGGTGTCAAATTGTGAAGGATATAAACAAGGCTCTGCTTGGTTGAGGATGCAAAAATTGCTTAGGCAACGATTTATAACACAAAGAGAGAACCAGCTAAAGGCTCTATACTGCAAGAGAGGGCATGA
>JZKD02S1778767.1:469785-482566 GCA_000966675.3 Picea glauca | reverse complement strand
CATGGGACCCTGGTATATGGTTGTACATCAAGCATTGAGGACAACGCTTTCATAAGGGGGATGGAATGTTTGTAGATCTATTCAGGTTCTTAACACAATCCATGCAATCATTAGTTAATTGAGCCACATGTGTGGAAGTGAGAGAGACACATGAAACTGCTGGTGATAAAACCGAGGTTTTCACGCATGATTGACTTCCACTAGTCTAATTGAGTGTAACTAACTTTGAACTGAAGAGGAACACCCTATTTTGTAGGGGAATATTCTCTAGAGATAATATTCTCATCTAAGGAATTGTTCTCAACATTTGACTATCAAATTTAGGAAAATAATTCTAGGTGAGTGTGTAATATCTCCAACATTTATGAGGGGGGATTTCCTCAAACCCATATTGATATGATGAAATAAATGGTGTACCTGTAGGTCTACTGCTAGTCTTCTTGGAGAGTATGTTTTCTTCTTTATTATGTACCATGTATATGATGGAAATGGATCGACTGAAATATGGATTTCAGGTCTACTGCATGTTGCATACTTCCATATAGCCCTAAGATCCTTTGCTCCCTTGTTCCTATCATCCAACCAAAAACTATCTTGGAGTCACCATACATGTTTATTTCCTGAATCCATTTCTTCAAAGAAATGGCCATCAATAAGCTAGTTCCCTTTATGTCTGCCGAATATATCTATAGTTTTCTCTCTATAATATATTTTATAATTTCTATAATCTGTTATAATTTATTATCTAATATATAGCTACTATAATATATAATATTTAATAATCTAATAGCAAGCTATGATTATATTTATACTTTATATTATAAATATAGGAGACCCCCCAACCTCGATGATGCAAAGGAGACCCCCAAACATGATGGCACAAAGGAGATCACAACCTGCTATTTCTCTTAAAATTGAGGTCAAAGATGGGCCATATTTGATCCTGTGATCTGTCATATATTGGTTATCATTAATTAAAGGGATTTATGGCATAGATCTTGTTATAATGCACTCTAGATCTATGTATTTTTTCCTTAAGTTGGAATTTCTATCATTTAATGTTATCTGGGTTTTGGTGAAAGAAAGGGTGTTGTTTTTTAAATGGGCAAACAACACATATCAAACAAACTCCTGACCCCCAATGAATAGAGCATTCCACAACCTGTTGAGGAGAATTTGGACACTCCTTGATAGGTGGGGATTTCTTGGGAGTGTTCTAGGGACTTCATGAGGTTAGATTTAGAATGTCAGCATTCCCAACCAATTGGGAATGTTTCTCTCTTGTGCCCAAGTTCCCTGGAATGGGGTAACCATGGGGATGAGTTCCCCAGGTCTTTGGAGCTATTCCCGTGCAACATTGTGTTATTCCATTGTATGATGATGTATTGCATAGACATAATCAAGAGGTGAGAGATGTATGTTACAAGGCTACTTGGGAATGCTTTTCTCCCATACCCAAGTTCCCATAGAATGTGGTAACTGCAGGGACAAGTTATCTAGGTGCTTGGAGCAATTCCTGTGAAACACTATATTATTCCTATGTATGATGACTTATTACATAGACACAATCAATAGGTGGGATATCTATGTTATGAGCATGTTACATAACTCCCAACTCCTAAAGTTTAACTCTTAACACCTAACATATACCTTAATCAACTTAGGTCATCCTTGCATCATAATTTAACTCTATAACATTAAATTATGACTTTGTTACTTGGCATGAAGTTAAGTTCCTAAGTTAAAATAATATTTACAAAATATGATCATTATAACATAGATTAAAATATGCTTGAAGCTATGGAGACCAGTCTATCATGGTGCAGTCAGTTTATGGATGTGGTAGCTAGGAGATCAAGGTGCAAGTATGCTCCAAAAACCAACCCATATTTTATATTTATTTAGTTGCCTTCTTATCTTTTAGAAGACTGCAAATGGTTCCAAATGATCACTAAGTCAACTCAGGATGACATCCAACATCAAGACTTACTATTTTTCCTACACCCATCATAGGTGAGTGCAAACATTTTCCTCCATAACTTTCCTTCGTTGTTGATCATTGGTTTTTTATTCTATTATGGTTTTGTGGTTTCAAATGAAGTTCAGTCAAATTAATAGTTTGTATTGTCCCATATTGATATTAAAAGAGAATGAATGATAAATTATGATATAGTGGAATTCCAACCCAAAATTGGATGCTATGGTATCGCATGCTTCTCAATCTATCCTTGCTATATCTTAGGCTTCAAAAACTAACCTTGCAGTGTCTCAATGCCTTGTAAATAGTTCTGGCACGACAACCTCATGATTTTTTCTTATATTTCAGCCTAACCATGAAGCACCCTAGTCAAACTGTAACCTAACCTTGTGGTGTGTGCATTGGCTCACAGTACCATTTAGTCCTAACAAAACTATTTTGTCTCAAGTCCTTAACTTTTTAACACATCTATCCCTCTTTGGATGTGTATGTCGCTTGTTTCATCTGTTATTGGAATATTGGGACTTTTAACAAGTCTATGCTAAAAACCAATACTTTGGCAATGCTGATTTTAGGTAGATGCTTGTAGCTTCAATAAATTGTTCAACATATTCAGGTTTTACCTAGCCTCGATGAAAATTGTTCAAAGCAGATTCTGTATCCAATGAAACCGATAAAAATGGTTATATAATTTCAAGTTTTAACACATTAGTAGTTTTCTAAGAAATTGAGAGCCACTATTTTCTCTTCTCCTTTATTAGCAATCATGGCAAGGAGTATTTGCCAGAGAACAGTTTTTTAACCCAACGTGCAGGAGCTATGACTTCCATTGTTGAAATTTACCCATATATTGCAACATAGCTATAAATATTTTGGTGGAGCATATATAATTGTGTATTCAAAGCATGAATCTTATCTAACCTTCACAATTTTGTTGACAAGCTGTGAGGGTGCACAAATCTTTGTCTCAGTGAATAATTTAACATCCCCGAGTTTGGATATTTTTTCTTTTTCTCTTATTAGTATCTACATCAAGTAAACATGTAGCCACAACATATTCTTTTGCATTTGCATTTTCATTTTCCACACGTGAAACGATGCCAAAATATTTATTGTTAGCACATCTTTAACTTTATTAGTACTTGTTTATGATTGGGAGAAGAAATTTTAGACAATGTTGTGACAAAACCATCTTGCTTGACTTCTGTATTCAAATAACATATTTCCTTCAATTTGAAAAAAATATTTTTATAGAAGCCCACTTTTTTTTCTCTTATTAGGCATTCTTGTTTTCTAGTTGAAGAAATTTCTCCTTGGACATAACATATGCCTAAGTTGCACAAAACATAGAAACGTCTAGAAGTTTCCGAAATGGGGACTTTTGGAAACATGACCCCCCCAAAATGGGTACATCGAGGGAAATGTGGTATATATATAGGTTTTTTAAAATAACACATTATCTTGCAAGAAAAGAAGATAGATACACATAATAACATTTTAGAAGGAAAACCATGTCTATATTAACATGAAAGGACACGTGGCACATAGCTAGAGGAGTAATGCCTTGCATGAGGAAACTTGGATACAACCATGGAATATGAGCATTGGAATAACATCTTGTTACAGAGTGCACCATCCTAGAGGAGAGGCATAAAACCCTAAGAGAATCATTCCTCGAGGGTGTTTCAACATGGGGGTTGGATAAACCCTAGTATGACTCTTGTACATCCTTTTATTGGAGAGAGAAGTATTATCAGAACCGGACTGGTCAAACCCAAAAATGTTAACCGATGGACATCGAGGTACATAGAGGGATTTGTGCTCTTGATTAAATGCTAGTTCCATACCCTCATACATGATAGAATACAATGGAAATGTTGTAATCTTGCCAATCTTGAAATTCTGAAAAATGTTAAGTTTGATGAATTTTGAATGGCACCTAAAATTATACTTTCTCCATATGAAGTCTAATGAGGTTGGAACCACTCTTAAACATCCTGAAGCAATTAATGGTAATGCTAAAAATTTAAGTAAACTTGACATTCTCCTTTATCTTTCATTTAAGAAGAATACCACTTTTAAAATGTGAAATGGTGATGATAGCTAGACATATTTAAAATGTTTATTAGTGGTTAATGAGGGGGTTGTTTTCCACCTAAGGGACCTGTTATCCCCTATCCTAGGGACAACTAAGGATATTATGTCTTGAGGTCCACAGGTCCTAGACATGGAGTACCGAGATCCATATGACTTGAGCTTGGTCCTCGAGGGCCCATCTTTTCTTCAATGCCTCCTATCTATCAACAACAACAACATCCATCCTATCAGCATGGTTCTGAAGTGGCAGTGGGTCTTTCTCCATGAGGTAATGAGTTCGGGTATCATGGTATGTGTCATTCTTATTCTAAAAAAGATTGAATATGTGCATTGAATTTTCTTTTGTTTCATGATGTTTGCTTCGAAATTGTGCTCTTTAACTTGTCCATACTTGGGTGGGGATGACACAGTGCCCTAGTAAGCTGGTCCCTTTATGGATGAGTTGCTATTGGGTGGGTCCATTAAATATCATCGTCCATTCCTTTCATACTTACCACTTTTCATCATTATCCCTCTCATATTTCCCCTACATTGGTTCGGGCATTAGGTTTTCCAAGCTATTAAGGGTTGTACCTGGCCTTATGGGGAGAAGGGGCTGAATGCCCAGAGGGTAAAAGTAGATGGAAAAAGTTACAAGCTAAGATAAAACCTTGAGATGCTTCACCCAGGGATTCCATAGAAACTAATAAAAGGATTCTCAACAAGAAAAGGGGACCCGTAAGATAAAATACAACTCAAGATCTAGTTGGTGGATAGGAGGTCTCATCATGAGCTGACCTATTAGGTCCATGGGCATGTAGCAGTATGACACTGCCATCCATCTGGTCACCACGCCAAGGTAGTGGCTCTTGGTGGCATAGCCAAGAGAAATGGGGTGTCATCGCGAGCCGATAAGGCACTAGTTCATACCTTGACTCCATTTACCCTAGAAGGCACTAGTTCATACCTTGCAAGTCATTGATTGACTAAACAAACTCTTAAACCATCTACCTTAAGACTTTAACTAACTATTTCTAACTTTAGATTAGACTAAACTACTAACTAATTTGCTGCTGTTGCAAAATATTGCTACAACCATCTATAACAACAACAAATTCATCTTAAAAACAAGTTTTAAAGCTGACTATACATTGCCATCATTGCTTCTGACAATTACTATCACTTTGTCAAGTTTATGTTATCAATTCTAGTCATTTTTGAAGCTTTATTGAGGCATAATTGTGAAGCTAGTGCCATATATATATATATATATATATATATATATATATATATATTGCTGTTATAAATACTTCTGTTGCTTCAGATTTTGTATCAGCTTGTTCTTTTTATCAAAAGTCTATGGTTTTATGAAGCACTAACATCATATGGTACTTGTAAATAGTATTATTTTTCTTGTTGTCTTGTTCTGGGAAGGTACACTTAAATATTACTTTGCTTCATCTCATTAAAAACTTTGGAAATTTTGATTAGAGTGACCTGAGAGAGGGGTGGGACTTTCTTGATACTCTTGCCTTTAGCCTTCTCAAACACCCAGGTCACTCGGGACGTCTCCCCTAGGGTACTACTCCTAAATAGAAAGAGGTGTATTGTTTAGGTGACAGTGATATGACAACCTCCTTGTTACGTCAATTTAATATTCACTTGCCTTTGGCTTTGGGAAAGTACAAATTGCATGATAACATTTTGGCGATGTTGCCAGGGAATATTGAGTCAATATTCCTCAACAACACTTTTTCGGTAAGCCTTTATCCAAAGCCTTTACTTCACAAAGCTTAATTGGAGACTACACTGAGGGTGATTCCCTCTTTTCTCTTTGTTGATCCTTAGAAGTATTATCTGGCGACTCCACTATTGACAAAGCCAATCATGGCTTCTCAATGGGACCTAGGAAATTTCAAACCCTTAGACATGAGTAAAATCTCAAGATACCCTCGACAAATGTCCCCGAGGTATGAAAAATGGATCCCTATATTCACTAATAGTGATGGGGTTAGAGTCGACAATCACATGGATGATTTTTGGGATTTCTTTCAACTCCACCCTATAAGTGATGATGCTGAGGATTGGGCAATGAAACTTTTCTCTGCCACTCTTCATGGCAATGCTAGAGAATGGTATGTCGATCTTTCTAATGCCAACATCAGATCTATGGACCAACTAGAAGAAACCTTTCTCAAGAGATGGGGTATTAAATTGAAGGATATCCAAATGCTACTGAAAAGAATCGAGTACATAAAAAAAACTAAGAATGAGACTATTAGGGAATTCCAGGATAGGTTTGAAAATTTTCTATGACAAATTCCTAGAAGCCATCATCCCGAAGACAAATACCTTGCTTACCTCTATACCAATGCACTCTTAGTGAATTTAGGGTTTCTCCTTAGTAAAAAGGGCCCAAAAACACTCCATGAAGCTCATAACATGGCTATAGATATTGAGGAAAATATCTCCTTGTTCAAGGAAGGTTACCTCCTTACCCTAGATACTCTTAGCTTGGAGAGATTAGTTTTTGCATGAGGACGACTTGGTTGGCACGTGTGGCAACTTTTGAGGCCTTTTGAGGCTTAGATTTTCACTTTGGAGGCCTAAATTTCAATGAAGGGGCCTAACGTCACCCTAGGATGGGCATGCCGTCATCCCTAAAGACAAAATTAGGGTTTTAATTGTTAATTTTATGTAAAACTAGATTTTTGATGTAAATTGGACATGTCGGCCTTTTTTGACCTAAAATGTAATTAAAGGTCATTGATATTGTATAAATAGAGAGTTAAGACTCTGATTTTTTCATCATCTTTCACTCACACAAGTGCGAGGTCTGAAATTCAGCCTCTTTTAAGGCTTATTGGCTGAAATTAAGTGGTGCACAACTCTTGGAGGAGGCTATTTTTGGTGTATTTTTTCATTTTCATGGTGGAAAGTCTTCAACTAGGGTTTGTGTCTAGATTATTCTTGACGAAGTAAGTAAAAATATGAAATCCTTATTTATTTTGAATGGTTATTGTTGGCACATGCGCAGAACCAGGGTTCAACGCTACAAGAGTGCACCAACAAAACCCTAACTACCGGCCCTTTCGACAACACCTGGGAATCAAATGAAGTCTCACCCGAGGTAGAGGCAGGGGTGGTTGCGGGACTCAAGTGTTTGCAATCTAAGATGGGATAAAGATATGTGATTATATCACTTACACAACACTTAACATTGATCATTCATCAGTATTCAACCCTTATTATACTTCGTAAATAACACAGATCATCATGGCATTCTCTTATACCTAAGGTATCTTAATACTTAACAACAATAAAACAGATCAGATCCAGTAGATCAACACTAAGCATCTTCATACATATCAGATATACTATTCATACACATCTAATGAAGTACAAAGCATAAGTAGATCTATCTAAATATATCAAAGTACTTAGCCAAAAAAAAGATAAACACATCAAGTCAAAGCATAGAGCATAACACACAGATTTATGTGGTTCACCCCCACCCTGGGGCTATGTCCACCAACTCTTCTTCTTTATTATTGTCGGCCAAGCATCTACAAGCACATAGCCACCAAACCCTACTGCGCATAGGAAAAAAGATCTGCGCAATTCATCAGATCCTTATTCCTTGCGTTATAACACAAAATCCTTCTACAAATTCTTACAATAACTTGCACTCAGCTTATGCAAGTCTCATATAGGCACTAAGATTTTACAGACCTTACTTGCATTTAGCATATATCACATAGACATACTATTCGAATATCTCTCTTACATTTCCTATCCTTCTATTTATACATACAAAAGTAGGCCTAAGCGTGGGTAAACCCACAGACCAACATCCCTTTCCCATTACATATTCCCAAAACCCAAAAAGGGACCCAAAAGTGGGCCGAGATTCTGCAATCTATGCTTCATCTAGCACTCCATCTTTGATAGGTTTTCAAAGTCCCAAAAATGGTCAAATATGACCAAGTGTTCCTAAAACTTGGTCAAGGGCCAACATGCCCCCAACACTCACCTATGACTCATCCCAAGTCACTCTGGTCTGAGCAATTTTTCCTCTAATTCCTCAAGCTTGGATCGAGCTGCTTCGACCTGCTGTAGTGATATGACCTCTTTCTCAGTGAACTTTTGGATGAGTGCATCATTGACTGGTCCTTCTAGGCTCTGTTCTGCTGCACTCAGAACCTGTTCAAGTTCTACTCCTTGGTTTTCAACTTCAGTGAATAGTTTACATGCCTTCTCTTGCATTGGTTGAAGTCATTGAGAGGCTTCCATCACTTTACTCTGAATCATGTGGATCTGTTGCTGGGCTGTGCGATGCTCTGGAAACCTATTCATTCTTTCGATTGGTGACAAGGCCTTCAATTGTGCTTGTAACATATCTGCATGCTTCTTTGATTCTTGGAGTTGTGACTCCAATGCCTACAACTCTGGGTTCTTCGTGAGGGTCTCATATGTCTGAGCACTCCTGGAAGTCAACTGCTTGCATTCCAATTCAATGGATTTCAATCTACCAACTATGTTACGAGCAATTGACTCTCTTAGGTCTCTTATATATTGAGGAGTCTCATGCACAGTACGAAGTTCCAGATCTGCGATGCACTGCTGAAGTTGTTGGATCACTTCTTCAAGATGTGCCACCTGCTATGGAATTCGTTCTTCAACTCTCACTTCTATGATGGTCACAGAGCGAAGTGCTCTGTTGACCTGTTCCTTTATTTCTAGCTGCTCTGCGATCAACTGCTCCTTTCTTTGTTGTAGCTCTAATTTCTCTTTGTCCCACTGTACTTGAAGAGAAAGTTTTTCTCGTTCGACATCACTACGCTACTCAACAAGTACTCCTTGTACTTGTGTCAAATGCTGGGTGGCTTGCGTTGTGTCTTCTTGAGCTCGTCGAAGGAGAGCTTCAACCATATCAACAATCCAGTGGAGTTCAACTGGCTCATCTCCCGGTTCTATTGTTCTTGCTGTCAGAGGCATAGTGGAGACTGCACGGCTAGACTGGAGTGCCTGCTGCACTCCTTGGAGTTCAATCTCGATATGATTATACATATGCTCCTGCTTCGCCTCCTGGTTCTCTAATATCTCCTATGAAGCATCACTCACAACTGCAATGATGAAATTAAAATCATCTAATGTGAGGGTAGTCCGCATCTTGTTTACAAGGGTTCTAGGTTTCTTCCAGGAGGAAGATTTCGGAGGCAAAACCTTCCTCTTATTCAACGAGTCCTCTTCATCCCTAGGTGGTGGTACTTCACCTTTTTTTTGTTCAATTTCTACGCCTTCTATTTATTTTCCATCATCCCCTTCTTCTAGTGTGATAGAGGCAGTCCTTACAAATGCGCTGTCTACATCATGAACCTCTTCAAGCTTCTTCCTTTTTCTAGGTCCGGGTGTATCCTGTGAAGCTTCTAGGCTATCTACATCAGAAAACTCTGCATGGTTGGCTGGAATGAGAAGGTCTACCGACCAGTCCTTGGTGATCTCTTCGTTGTCTTCCTTGATCAACTTGTAATATGACTGCAACTGTTGCTTGTGCTCATCAACATGTGCTGTTATATAAATAAAGTGGCAGCCCATGCTGAACTTCATTAAGGGCCAAAAAATGTGGAGGGTATTCAGGGTCATCTGAGGCTCAGACTGGATGGCTTGATTCAACTGGTTATAGTAAGTATGGAACACGACGTTGGATTTCCATTGCTTGTTCATATCATTAGAGTACCATAAGGTGCTGAACTTTGCAGCGAAAGGTTCAAAGGGATCTATGTCCGAGAAGGTCGCACCTTTCGGCATCTCCCATGTGATGAAAGTGATCAATATGAGGAGATAGATGAAGTGGAACTCATACCCTTGGTCTTTCGCTTCCTTGCAGTCCAGTTCTAGCTGGTTTACAAGGTATTGCAACCAATTCATCTGAAGTCCTTCTGTGCACTTCCTTGCGAGATCAACTATGAATCTGATCACTTGAGTGGGTCAGTTCTTGTGAACTAAATTGCCCGTGATCAATGGCATGAAAGGTGCACTGCGCCAATCTATATAGAGGATACCTTGTAACCTCGCGTGCCCTTCTCGACATCGCCATAAGTTTCTTTGATTTTCTGTGCTAATGCTCGGTCTGAGGTCTTTCCAGGGTAAAAGTCTAATGGGTCAGGGCCCTGCATGCTTATCCATTTGATCTGATTGATCAAGGTCAGATCCACAGTGATGTGGTGGTTCAACCATAAGTATCCTCTGTGGTAGTAGGACAACAAAAACTTTACACATGCATTCACCTCCTGATGCCTGCCAAAGTGCGGGATCTTCATCACATTGAGCAGTGTGGATTGCATGAGGTTATGGGTCCATGAATGCTATTATCCATAATTTTGGTCGTCGTAATGATGTATTAATGATGGTGTACTCAGGCTCTTCATTAGAACTTTTTCTTGAGAAAAGTTACCTTCATCTCTTTCTAGAAATCACAATTTTGAGGAAGGTTCGCAGGCTACCTATACATTTGCCTGCGAGAATGCATGATTCTCGCAGGCTGCCTTAATCCAGGGTGCGAGAAGTTCGCACTGTGCCTAACTACTAGGGTGCGAACACTTTCCAAAGAAGAGAAAATGATGAATTCTTGAAGCTTCTAGAAGTGAATCTTCTAGAAGGATGAGTTGGCATTCGAATGGTTATCTAAGTACTGGCTTTCTTGATATTTTGGGATCATTCCTATCTAAGTAACTAATTCATTCTCTCTTATATATAGAGGGGATTCTCATGGAAAAGGTTAGAATCAAACTAGCAAGAGATTTATTGGAGAATTAGTGAATGACTGTGTGAAGGACTAATGCTACAACAGCCAAGACCTCAAGCAAGGTTATTAAAAGTGGTTGATCTTCTTCATACAAGTGAGCAAGTGTGTGTGTCAGAGCCAGGAGCCATTGAAAGGAGGTTTGCAACCTCAAGGCTCAGGTTGTATTCATTTATTTCTATCAATTTAATACAGTAATATGTCTCTTTCCCATAAAGMTAATGTCACTTTATTGTATAACTCCTTGATCATATACTTRGATTGATTATTGAATATGTTGAGTTGTCTTCACTTCGATTGGTTTGTATTTTTGTGGTATTGACAACACAAGAGAATCGAAGCGAAGTTGGAACAACAAAGACCCAAGGCATCACAAGGTATGTACATGATTCTTGCCTCCTAGTTGATTCAATAGTTTAAATCTAGGGAAAGAGTATTATTCTGTCTTGCTTTGTTCTAGATCTAGGTGGATCTAGGGAGATTGGTTTGTGTCCACACTTACGGATTAATCCTGAAACAAAATTGGTGACTCCACTGGGGAAAATCCCATTTTCTTGGTGGATTTTTGTGTTTTTCTGTGGCCATTTTCTCTGGTTTCATTTTTCTCCTATCCTATCAATCTCTGAGTCTTCAGGATATCCTGTTAGACCTTCTGAGTCTAGAAACTTTTTGTAATTTTACTTCAATTTTCAAATTTTTTGTTATGTTCAGGACTTCTCGCACTGCGTTTAACTGCAGCCTGCAAGAACTAGTCAGGTTCGCACCCTGCTCATAGGGTTCAATGCGAGGTGTTCACACCTTGCTCAAAGGTTGCCTGCGAGAATCATAGGTTCTCGCACTGTGTTACATTCCTTGCCTGCGAACAGTCTTTTCAAAATTTTTGAAATTGAGTTTTGGTTTTTCTGACTGCCCATAATAGTTAGAATACCTCTGATATGTTTCTTGGATCAGTGATTGATATATTTCTTGCTTTAGTTTGCATGCTTGAATATTTTTAGGGTTTTAAGACTTTTCTTGCCCTTTGTGACTTGACTTTCGTTTCTCGACTCTTCTGGCAACACCATTCTCTCTGACTTCAGATTCTGAATGTGTTTGATTTGTTGAGGATCCAGTGATTGGTTGAAAGTTAAGTTTGCTTGGTTTTCTTATTTGCTCATGAGTTTGAAAGAACATTTTCGTTTGCATTGAGAAGACTCATTGGTTCGCTCTTTATTTTTTCTTTCGTTGAAAGAGTTGATTGGGTTGTTATTTGCTTGTTCATTGATTTGATTTTTGTATTCTCATTAGCATAGTGAGAGTTCTTCTTGGAAAGTGAACAACAATTTTTTCTTTCAAGAAATTGTTTTTGTGTTTTAGTAAACATTGAAAAATCAAATTTTAGAGATTGTTGAAGAATTGAAAAAGACACATAGAGCATTTTCATTTGATGAATGATTGTTTTTCATTGACATTTGAACGAAAATTGTGCATTGTAGTTCAGAGATTGATTTGGAAAACTTTCTCTCTCTCCCATACATAGGATTCATTGAACGAAAAGTGATATTTTTCATTTTCATTCTTGCATTGTTTGGGTCAGAGTCATACAACACAAGTTTCACTTCCGTTACCTTTGTGTAAACAACAACTTTTAAAAACATTGCGTAATCTTAAAATGTATCTAGTAACTCTTTTCTAGGGATATTTTACACCAACATTTAGCTAGGCTAGTGCTTTGGAGTAGGAAGAGAGATACACTCTCCAAAATCTCAAAACACACAATAGCATCTTGAGTTAGGGAATGTTAAATTCCATTTGCAACATATTGTCTTGGGAAGCCCTTCTAACACAAGGGTCAAGCACTAGGTCGTATTGGTGTTGGCAGAGTTACTCACCCTGCTTTGTTGACATCAGTGTAGAGATTGCACGTATTACGGGGGTCACTC
>JZKD02S1778767.1:428514-445645 GCA_000966675.3 Picea glauca | reverse complement strand
GATACCAAATCTTTGGTTCTACAACCTCCGATGCCCGAGTCACCGAAACTCCAATGCGTACATGTGACTTGACTCATCCACGCCCGTCACTTATATCAGGACTTCCACACTATCGTGACCTCGCTCCCTCATGACTCGCTTGTCACGAGGTCGAATAACTTCCCCGTCAACTTCCGAGGTCCGAGGTGCCGAAACTCGCGACCTCGCTCCCTCGCAACTTCGCTTCTCACGAGGTCAAGTTCTCGAGCCTTTTTTCGTGAGTCTCTGATGCACGAGCCCACGTGCGGATCCAACAACTTTCCCATGAGCTGGATCCAACGAATATTCACCTCCTCGCACCTTGCGTCCTCGTGAATCGGAGTACCCAATGGTTGGGCTCTCACCCTGCGAGCTCCCGAGTTCACGAGATCCTTAGATCTCCTCCACCTATACTCTTCAAATGGATGCTCCTGATCCTTTCACCAGTTCGCTGCCTCGTGACCTCGTGTCTCGTGGCTTTTAACCCCAAACACTTGGGTATTCACCCTGTGAGTAACCGAGTCTGCGAGATCCTTAGATCTCTGCCACCTGTCCTCTTTAAATGGATGGCTCCCAGCCTGCTCGCCACTTTGTGCCCTCGCACCTCGAAACCTTTGACACCACTTTATCAACCCTTCCACTTGCGAGTTCCCAAGGTGCGAGGTGCCACCTGTCCACTTACCAACTCCTGTGGACCCACACTATCCTCAGAGTAGTCGAGATCTTTCTCCTCTCAATATCGTGACTCTCCTTACCAAACTTAGGACACTTTCCTCATGAGGTCCCGATGGGCGATCTCGTGAACAATCCAACGGCGTTAACCGACTTGGATCAATGGTGCTGCCCCTCCTGAGATTTGAATCCTCTCAACACCTGTGCTGTAACTACCTTGAACCTCTGGGAGATCCAACGGTTCTCGAAACTTCGTGAAATCTCTCCCAAAGATTTCGTCCGTCCGTTCTCCCCTTGAAGATTATGTGAAATAAAGAAGTTTCTCTCCACGAGACTCATTTGCTCGCTCGCCAACCTGTGACACTTTCCTCCGACTTCCCACGATAACTTCTATGCACTTAGCCTTCTGGGAGTTCAAAGGTCTATCCCTCCTGAGCTTTTCCACAACTTCAATAGTCTCTTAGGAACAATAGATCTCTATGCACACACTGGAAACGATGGCCTGAAACCTTTCACGGTGTAAACTCCCAGTGCTCTTCTTCAATGATATCACAAAGGTCCTATACCTCCTGATCTTTTCCCACTCTGACTCTTTCAGAGGGATTTTCACGTGCTCCTCGTGGTAGTCATTCAACAACTCTCAAGTGTTGAATCCCTTTGACTCTGTGCAACTCCTGCAGCAACAGTCTTTGATTCCCTTTGCTCAGGTTCACGACTGAGACTTATTTTTCAGCTTGCGCACTCTTTGCACGACTTCAACAACCCACTTCCACTTCTGGGTGAATGAGAACAAAAGTTAAACTACTGAGCCTTCATCAACGCACTCCTTGCGGATGAATTCAACTTCACACCTTGCAGGAATCTCCTGGCTTAGATAGAGAAACAATTGAACCTTCTCCCTTTCAGACTTCAGTTTAAAACATGAAATCACATGCACAACATATACAAAACAAATGCATAACAAGAAGTAATCATTCATGATCATAACATCAATACATAGAGAGAACAACACAAACCATGAGGTTGAATCAAAGCTTCCTTCTATTAATTCAAATGCCTATACATGGGTGTTCTTCATATAATATTCTCTACTTTCTTCTGAATTCTTCCATTATGTTACAATGGTACAATGAGGGTGTCTATATCCGTTTTCCCTCTCGAACTCCAAACTATCAAATCTAGACTTAAAATCCTATCTACCAGCATTAACTAGATTAAATGCCTCCTATCTACCAAAGGACGAGAGCTTAAAGGATCAAGGTCCAATAAAATATACAATGCGCCTTCATAAATGGCTTCATTAAAGACTTGCGCTACAATCCCAAAGCATTTTCAAAAATTTGGGTTGGTTTTTCCAACTGATCTCCGCTTGATGTGCTGGCTCGCTTGATGAGTTGGCGATGCTCCTGCATCATATCACATAGACATACTATTTGAATCTCTCTCTTACATTGCCTATCCTTCTATTTATACATACAAAAGTAGGCCTAAGCGTGGGTAAACCCATGGGCCGACATCCATTTCCCATTACATATTCCCAAAACCCAAAAAGGGACCCAAAAGTGGGCCGAGATTCTGCAATCTCCGCTTCGTCTGGCGCTCCATCTTTGACAGGCTGTCGAAGTCCCAAAAATGGTCAAATATGACCAAGTGTTCCCAAAACTTGGTCAAGTGCCAACAATTATGGTACATTTTCTTATTCATTTCTAATATTATGAAATTGCTAGTTTGAAACCCTAGGAGAAAAACACATCTTATTGTCCTTTTCTTTATAATTTTTCACCTACTTGATTTTGCTAAGAAACATCTACTTTGAAGAATATAATAGAGCCCTACCTTTTTATCACTCTAGTATCATTTCTTCATTAAGCTTCATACATTTTATTTCAAGTTTGATCTAAAGAAGAAGGAAATCACTAGGGCCTAGGGTTACCTACTTTTTATCATTTTTTCCTTCTATGGTTTTAGATGTTGAGGCCTTAGGTTAGTAACACCTCAATCATCTTCCCCTTCCTTTATTTCATCTACTATCATTTGTTGTTTCCCTCTAAGAATTTTCACTGTAAACTTTGACTCCACTTACCCTAGAAGGCACTAGTTCATACCTTGCAAGTGATTAATGGACCAAACAAACTCTTAAACCATCTACCTTAAGACTTTAACTAACTATTTCTAACTTTAGATTAGACTAACCTACTAACTAATTTGATGCTATTGCAAAATATTTCTACAACCATCTATAACATCAACAAAATTATCCTAAAGGCAAGTTTTAAATCATATTATACATTTCCATCATTGCTTCTGACAATTACTATCACTTTGTCAAGTTTATGTTATCATTTCTAGTCATTTTTGAAGCTTTATTGAGGCATAATTGTGAATCTAGTGCTATATATATATTTATGTTATAAATACTTCTGTTGCTTCAGATTTTGTATCAGATTGTTCTTTTTTATCAAAATTCTATGGTTTTATGAAGCACTAACATCATACGATACTTGTAAATAATATTCTTTTTCTTGTTGTCTTGTTCTTAGAAGGTACACTTATATTAATTTGCTTCATCTCATTAAAACCTTTGGAAATTTTTATCAGAGTGACCTGTGAGAGGGGTGGGACTTTCTTGATACTCTTTCCTTTAGCCTTCTCAAAAACCCAGGTCACTGGGGAAATCTCCCCTTGGGTACTACTCCTAAATAGAAAGAGGTGTCTTGTTTAGGTGACAGTGATAAGACAACCTCCTTGTTACACCAATTTAGTATTCACTTGCCTTTGGATTTGGGAAAGTACAAATTGCACGATAAAATTTTGGCAATGTTGCTAGGGAATACTGAGTCAATATTCCTCAACAACACTTTTTCGATAATCCTTTATACAAATCCTTTACTTCACAAAGATTACCTAGAGACTCCACTGAGGGTGATTCCCTCTTTTCTCTTTGATGATCCATGGAAGGATTATCTCGCTACTCCACTGTTGACAAAGCCAACCATGGATTTTCAACGGGACTTAGGAAATTTCAAACCCTTAGACATGAGTAAACTCCTAGGATACCCTTGACAAATGTCCCCAAGGTATGAAAAATGGCTCCCTATATTCACTGATAGTGATGGAGTTAGAGCTGATAATCACATGAATGATTTTTGGGATTTCTTTCAACCCCACCCTATCAATGATGATGCTGAAGATTTGGAAATGAAACTTTTCTCCGCCACTCTTCATGGAAATGCTAGAGAAGGGTATGATGATCTCCCTAATGCCAAATTTACATCTATGGACCAGCTATAAGAAACCTTTCTCAAGAGATGGGGTATTAAATTGAACTATATCCAAATGCTACTAAAAAGACCTGAGTACATAAAACAAACTAAGAATGAGTCTGTCAGGGAATTCTAGGATACGTTTGAAAATTTTCTATGGAAAATTCCTAGAAGCCATCATCCTGAAGACAAATACCTTGCTTACCTCTATACCAATGCACTCTTAGTGAATTTAGGGTTTCTCCTTAGTAAAAAGGGCCCAAAAACACTCCAAGAAGCTCATATTATGGCTATAGATATCGAGGCAAATATCTCCTTGTTCAAGGAAGGACACCTCTTTACCCTAGATACTATTATCTTGGAGAGATTAGTTTCCCTTGAGACCTTTACTAGTAATTTGCAATAAAAAGGGGAACAAGTAATCAATCGAAAAGAGGTTCAGGAGAAGAATCATAATGAGGCTTTCCAATCCCATGAGGAAGAGAAAGAGATTACTCATTCTTCTATTGAGGATAATAGATATGTGGTTGAAGAGTGAGATCCCAAAGATATAAAAAATGATGATGAAGTATTGATGTATGCTCCTCCCTTTGATGAAGCCATTCAAGAGCCTATCCCCCCTACACAAGAAGAATAGGATGATGTTAGTCACTTTCCTTTTCAAGTTTTTGATGACACCTTGTTCTATAATCTAGAAAGGGAAGAAGAAACATAACCCTTGGACAAGACAAATCCTCCTTATTATGAAGTTGAAGAGACAAGTCATGAGGATGAGACAATGATGCATGCTCTTCCATTTGATGAAGTTGTCCGAGTCCTTAAATCTCTTGCACAAGAAGATGTAAAAACAATAAGTTATTTTCCTTTCTAAGAGTCTCATGATGATTTTTTTTTATGATTTGGAATGTGAAGAAGTGCTAGAGGAGCCCTCAGATGTTTTAATCCCTTCATGTTATCATAAATATGATGACTCTGTTGATAATATTGATGAATTCATACATGCTAGAAAGTGTAAATGGGACATGATTGTATATTATGGGGATCCCATTTAGGACATTGAGAGTCATTTCCAAAAGTTGCCTTTACAACTATCATATGAGGTTACTAATAATTTTGACATTTGACAACAAGGAGATGATATAATTACAAACTTTTCTTAGATACCCAATGATGACCTGGTGCTATGTTATCCTAGTAATTTTTGGTCATACCTTGAGGATTTTGACGAATATTCCTTTGAGAACTTATTCCATGAAGAAGATTATCAACCACCATTGTGCTCAGATATTGATAAAGGTTAGGGCATTTATTTCCCAGAGAAGGATCATTGTGACAATATCTTTGAGCTCCCTTCGGCTATTTTATCTTGCTATGTCACTAAAAGTGTGGTTGGGAAGCATGTCCTCTGCCTTGAGTTTTCTCTGGGGAAAAGTTTACTTTTAGAATTCAAGGGTAGGTTGAAAACTTCAAGAATAAGTTTGTTATATTAATCGTTCAACCTTCCCTTAAGAAATTTTCAGTCATCCTCTAGGTTCTTTCTAGCCCCTTCCCAAACCTCAAATTGTGAAGATGTCCAAGGTAGCCAACTTTCAGACCCTTTGAGTCAGTCTATTGAAACTTTGATTTTTCACGATCCCTTTCTGAGATGGATTGAGCACTTTCCAGAGAGTGTGACTTGGCACCATTTTTTCCCTCCCTCTTGCCTCCATGAGCTAGACTTTACGATCTCTGATGATACAATACATCTTCTAACTCATGTTATTTTTGTGGTTGACTTATCATTTTTTTGGTTTATGATGAAGCACAAAGGCAGGTATTATGAGACAATGCTAGGATGGTTTCACTGGATATTTGACTACACCTAACATTCAACCAACATGTAAGTAGAGGTAAGTAGGTAGGCATTTGCATTCATTGCATATACCATTTGCATATCATGCTAGAATAGTGTAGTTGTAGTTTCATTTCCATCTCTATATATGATTACTTACTTGTATTTCATTATATCATATATGAGCCAAGGGTGATATCACCACCCCAAAAGATTAATAATTTCTTTTGTTGAGATCTAGTAGATCACAGGTCATTCCAGAGATGCTGAGGTTATCATGCACTCTACGATGAGCACATGTCCCCGAGTTGGAGCCATATGTTATCCTCTATCCTAGGGATAACTAAGAAGATTATGTCTTGAGGCCCACAAGTCCTAGACATGGAGTACTGAGAGCCATATGACTTGAGCTTGGCCCTGGAGGGCCCATATTTTCTTTAGCGTCTCCTATATATCCAAAACAACAATATCCATCCCATCGACTTGGTTTTGAAGTAGCAGTGGGTCTTGCTCCATGAGGTAATGAGTTTGGGTATCATGGTATGTGTCACTCTGATTCTCTAAACATTTGAATATGTGCATTGAATTCTCTTTTATTTCATGACGTTTGCTTGGAAATTATGCTCTTTAAATTGTCCATACTTGGGGGGGATGATAGAGTGCCCTAGTAAGTTGGTCCCTTTAGGGATGAGTTGCTACTGGGTGGGTCCATGAAAGATCATCGTCCATTACTTCCATACTTACCACTTTTCATCATTATCCCTCTCATATTTTCCCTACATTGGTTTGGGCATTGGGTTTGCCAAGCTATTAAGGGTTGTACCTTACCTTGTGGGGAGAAGGGGATAAAGGACCAGAGGGTAAAAGTAGCCGAAAAAAGTTAAAATCCAAGATGAAACCTTGATATGCTTCACCCAGGGATTCTCGAAAAATAAATAAAAGGCTTCTCAACAAGAAAAGGGGACCTGTAAGATAAAATAAAACTCAAGATCTAGTTGGTTGATAGGAGGTCTCATCATGATCCGACCTATTAGGTCCATGGGAATGTAGAGGTATGACACTTCAATCCATCTGGTCACCACTCCAGGGTAGTGGTTCTTGGTGGCATATCCAAGAGAAAGGGGGTCTCATCATGAGCCAACCTTCTCATCTCCATGAAATGCTTGTGGGTAACGTTGTCACCACTGGTCACCACACTAGGACAATGTCCTCCGACTATTCTCTTGAAAATAAAAATAAATAATACAAATATTAAAATGCATTGAATGGGCTAGGAAACAATGGCATCCATGACAATGTGCAACTCACCCTCTATAGAGGCACCCACATGTAAGGCCTACATTTCCTTGTTATCACTGCACCCCTTTCCCAAATATCCCCTACACCATCTCATCCATTTACATGAACTAGATTGGTATTCACTTGGGAAACACCCCACACCTGAGGAGGATTATCCCAATAGGAGGTCCCGAGACCCTCCCCAAACCTGGCTTGTTAAATAACATAAATTCTTTGAGCATTTGTCTGGGTAAAGGGGGGTTTGATGCACATGTTTGGGTAACTTGATTATTAGATGTGATTGACATTCCTATGATCCTTGTAAATTATGAGCCCATGGAGGGCATACTTATTATTGTTGCAAGACCATGCCCGACAAATAGGTACATATGGGGGGATGATTAGTTCAGACCTCCATGGGGCTAAAATCCCACTAGATGGATGTTGTGACCCAAGCTAGGGGTAGAGGGATACCAGAGGCTTGCACTGGAGAAAAGGGAGGACATTCCACCAGCGACACTTTGGTAGGCCTGGACCTAGGTGGGTCTTTCCCTCCCACCATGACGTTGGACCTTGAAGGCCCCTGAGATCATCATTTTGAGCCTTGACTTCATCCAGTTAGGGTTTTGGCATGAGGACGACTTGGTTGGCACGCGTGGAAGCTTCTAAGGCCTTTTGAGGCACAACGTTTCACTTCAGAGGCCTAACATTCCATGAAGGGGCCTAACGTCACCCTAGGAGGGGCATGACATCATCCCTAAAGACAAAATTAGGGTTTTAATTGTTAATTTTATGTAAAACTAGATTTTTGATGTAAAATGGCCATGTCAACCTTTTTTGACCTAAAATGTAATTAAAGGTCATTCATATTGTATAAATAGAGAGTTAATACTCTCATTTTTTCATCATATTTCACTCATAGAAGTGTGAGGTCTGAAATTCGACCTCTTTTAAGGCTTATTGGCTAAAATTAAGTGGTGCGCAACTCTTGGAGGAGGCTATTTTTGGTGTATTTTTTCATTTTCATGGTGGAAAGTCTTCAACTAGGGTTTGTGGCTAGATTATTCTTGATGAAGTAAAAATCTACAATCCTTATTTATTTTGAATGGTTATGGTACATTTACTTATTCATTTCTAAGATTATGAAATTACTAGTTTGAAACCCTAGGAGAAAAGCACATGTTATTGTCCTTTTCTTTATAATTTTTCACCTTATTGATTTTGCTAAGAAACATCTACTTTGAAGAATATACTAGAGCCCTACCTTTGTAGCACTCTAGTAGCATTGCTTCATTAAGTTTCATACATTTTATTTCAAGTTTGATCTAAAGAAGAAGGAAATCACTAGGGCCTAGGGTTACCTACTTTCTAGCATTTTTTCCTTCTAGAATTTTAGATGTTGAGGCCTTAGGTTACTAATACCTCAATCATCTTCCCCTTTATTTCATCTACTATCATTTGTTGTTTCCATCTAAGAATTTTCGCTGCAAACTTTGACTCCATTTATTGTAAAAGGCACTAGTTCATACCTTTCAAGTGATTGATTGACCAAACAAACTCTTAAACCATCTACCTTAAGAATTTTACTAACTATTTCTAGATTAGACTAACCTACTAACTAATTTACTGCTGTTGCAAAATATTTCTACAACCATCTATAACAAGAAAAAATTCATCTTAAAAGAAAGTTTTAAAGCTGATTATACATTGCCATCATTGCTTTTGACAATTACTATGACTTTGTCAAGTTTATGTTATCATTTCTAGTCATTTTTGAAGCTTTATTGAGGCATAATTGTGAAGCTAGTGCTATATATATATTTTTGTTATAAATACTTTTGTTGCTTTAGATTTTATATCAACTTGTTCTTTTTATCAAAATTCTATGGTTTTATGAAGCACTAACATCATACGACACTTGTAAATAAAATTCTTTTTCTTGTTGTCTTGTTCTGGGTAGGTACACTTAAATATTACTTTGATTCATCTCATTAAAACCTTTAGAAATTTTGATCAGAGTGACCCGTGAGAGGGGTGGGACTTTCTTGATACTCTTGCCTTTAGTCTTCTCAAACCCCCATGTCACTGGGGACGTCTTCCCTCGAGCAATACTCCTAAATAGAAAGAGGTTTCTTGTTTAGGTGACAGTGATAGGACAGCCTCGTTGTTACGCCAATTTAGTGTTCAATTGCCTTTGTCTTTGGGCAAGTAAAAATTTCACGATAACAAGACCCACGACCCTCTTGGTCACTTAGACTGGCCTACACAACAATAAAAAGTTGTGAAAATGACTGTTGTTTGCGCCAAAACTAGGAAACGCCGCTGCCCGTACCGTACAACATTTCCAAATCGAGAAACTCCGTTTTGTACCCATTTCAACATGTTTCAGGTACCGGTATGTGGCCTCAAAGGGAGTTTATTGCAACATAGACATATGCATTATAAAAAAAATGAACTGTATTCTCACTAGTGTCTCAGACGTTCAAACTAAAAAAATATTTAGTCATGTTGGTAATGCCACCCTTGGATTGTAGTGTCTTGGCTTCAACAAACACCAATTTCATTTGCTCATCTCATTGTAAGGGTGTTTTGTAGATTGTTTAACTTTCCATACTATTCCAAGCATCTCAACAACTATTCAACAAGTTCCTTACATTTCATGCCTTAGAGGAAGAGGTTGGAGTACTTGTTGCTTTTGGAACAAGGCCTTCTATTGCATCTGTGGCTAATTCTATGTCTGTGATTATGACTAGTTTAGAGGATTTTCATATGGAACCAAAAATTGCTAAGAGGTAGGTAAAAGAGGTGGATTTTAGTAAATATCGTAAGCACTTTTCAAGTTGATGTTCTTCCTTACTACAACTCACATTAGAAACTAGCTATTGGCAAAGAAGATGCATTTAATTATCAATATAGGTGTTCCACAGTAAGGATGATAGCTTTTACTTATCCTAACAATGCAGTTGGTCCTGTTGTTGAAACACTCATGGTTTAGACTACTCTCTTGCAAGGATTGGTCATTGATATAATTCCTAAGAATGGAAAATAACTTGATGGGAAATTGAATTCTTGCACTAAGTGTTGTCACTTGATGGGAAAGTGAATTCTCTAACTGTAGAGAATTGTGATTAGTTGCTGAAACAACATTGAAAGTAAATGTAATTGTTGTATGCTTCGACATGACTAGTTATAAACAAATTTAAATTGGAGGAAGTGAGGAATTTTGGTTCCATGAAAGGGTTCCCATTAGCCTCTATGCTCTATGTTATGGCATTAAAAGTGATTAGGTTATCTTATTTAACATTGGGAGAATAAATTCCTTATCAAAGGTATTCCTCTCGTGAAGTAGGGAGCTAGACAACTTGTCAATGGCCATTTTGCAAATGATTCCTTCCTCACTATTCTTGAGGAACAAGAATACATGAAGAAAATTATGGATTTCCACCAGATATACTACTATTATTTTTCTTCTAGGATCTAGTGGGCCAAAACCAATGCTATGGACAAAGTTTTTGAAATGTCCTGCTTGCTAGCTAAGAAAGGTTGGTCTTGGATCCGACCATGAAATTTTTTTTGAGTCTATTGGCACCCCTTATTTCTTTCACACCTCACCCAAGGGTCTTTGGGACATGTTTATTCAGTTAGTGTAGAAGAAAATTGAGAAGTGGTTGATTATGCCCATGGATTTGGAAGTGGAATTCCATTTTTCACTAAGATCCTAGATATTGCTCATGTTTATTATTCCTCTTGTGTGGTCCCATTAGCAAATGCTTATCAACATATTGAGAAATATCTTCATAGATTTATCTGGGGAAACATGGAGGAGGGGAAGGATTTCACTTTGTAAATTGGAGCCCATGTTGTAGTCCTAGGGATTGATGGGGTATGTGAATTATTAAAACCCACACCCCCTGTTGGAACATGCAATTAGAGATAAGCGTTAGATTGTATTATTTATTAATATGATACATCTATAAATACAATGATGTGAACTTTGGATTCATCTTCCAAGAGGTCTCTTGGAATCCAACTGATAATTACTATCACTTGACGTTTCATATTCCTACACAAGTGACTAATACCATAACCCTAGAGGATTAGGTTTCCAACATTCCCCCCCTTAATCCAAAGGGGTGTATGTGAGTCCCAGAAGAGAGATGAAATCGATAAGTGGACAACTACCAATAGCTGAATGTGCTCTTTGAATTTGGTGCTTTTAGGACGAATAACAACCAAATGGCTAGCATAAGATGATGTCTTCTACTAGACCACAAACAAATTTAGTGGTTTACGGATGACCACAAACTATGGAACTTGGATCTAGGGCTCAATGGTTCCAGGAACATTGCCTAATTTAGCTAGAAGCTCAAAGATGATGTCTTCTGCTAATTGGAAGTGCTCTTGAATGTTGGTTTTAAGATGACCATAAACTGTTCTCTAGAATAAGTTAAAAGTCTTCTACTAAATGGAGGTTTAAGGAAAACCACAAACCATTGTCTAGCAGACGCTGCAAGTCTTCTACTAAGTGGTGGTTTAAGGAAAACCACAAACCAAATCACACTCACTTTTCATGCTCGCTTGATGTGGCTTGATTGATAGGACTTTGAAACTTTAAGCTTTACTATCAATCATTGATATTGTTCCCCACTGTCAGGTACACAGTGAGAAGATGAAAATATTTCCACTGCAAGATGTGTCAATACTCGAGAGTGAATTTGTCGGTATGACTGATATATTTTATTGACTGTTGATGACCATTTCCAAGAATTGATCCACCCATAGTGGTTCTCTATTCTTGCAGGTTTATTTTGTTTCGAACATCTGTCTGAAATATAATTATGATTTCCACAACACTCACAAGGATGAAGATCGAAACACTGATCCTCAATATGGCCAACTCACTGACAATGTTGGCATTTCAAAACCTGCTCTTGAACTGGTGCAGGTGAATATGAACCTTCTTGAAGAAATCAAACACTCTGGAACTGGATCGGTTTGGTATAATCCAGAATATGACAAGTGACTTCCTTTTCATATCCAATACTTGTTCTGTGCTTGTTATTCTTGATTTCTTCCCAAGGTCCGATGATTGTCTTGGAAAGAGAAATTTGATCTTCATCTACATTCATATTTGAAGTTGGTTCACTGAATTTATTCTGTACTAATGATTTGGATAATCATGTTCCTCTAAAAGAGGGTTGTTCTAATCAAGGAGCAATTCATAATGTCAAATATTCTTTCGTTCAAGTTCATCATGAAGAATTCGAGTCTAAGTTTGAAGTAGTGCTACTTTGGCTTGCGAAACTTGCAAACAAGTTAGAACATATTGCAACGTTTCTTTGTCAATTGTGACTCTATTGTCCACATACAATATTATTATTTTTCAGTAACTCTAATAATTCGTCAATTCGAGCCATGTATTAGAACTCATCGTGTTTCTTGCAACTCTAGCAATACCGTGTATGAGTTCTTGAAGTGTTTCTGTTCTCATCCATTTCTTTGAGCAATAATGTGAAGAATATGCACTCCCCAGTATCATGTCTCTTGGCATATAGATTTCCATTAAAACCAAAAACAAAAATAATCAATTGCATTTACTCTTTTGTGAGAAGAAATTTGCATTACACAATTTGTTTTTTTCTAATCTTATAATATTCTTCACCCAATGTATCTAGCTTAGCAGAAAACTATTTGGCAATGGAACGCACTTTCTATTTTCATTATCTCATAGAAGACCACAAATCTAGAGATAATAGAGCCACTACTTAGGATCTAGGGTTCACGCAATCGGACACATATTTGAATTTATGTGCTTGTCCTTTCTAACTCAAGAACAATGTGATATTTCTTGCCCTAGCAAAGAGAGGAAAAATGAAACTATAGATAGGAGAGAAGTTGAATCATTTTTCCAGACTGGAACGACATCCTGGTAGGTTGCTAGAAGGATAGGCAACTCAAATTTATAAACAAAGGAGGCATGCCTTTATGTGTCCAAACATAGATAGGTGGTAACAAATTGATAATGGAATGAGATGCAAATCGATGGTTTTGCAATCAGTATTAGTGGAATGAACTTCTGAAACCTGTACAATACAAAGAAACATAAGAAGAGGGTCGATCATTCATAGGAGATCACAACATTCCTCACAAACCCGACGCTTAAGTTGGTTGTTAGGGTGTTGGAAGGGCATGAAGCTTGGAAGGTGATCTTATGAAATTTCATTTTCCAAGGATCTCCCCTGGATAATGAACTTGGTCAGGTTTGAAATTGTTAATTACCATCATAACCCCAACTAATGTTAGGGTTAAGGGGATCTTTTTTTTTCAAAGCATTTGGAAGATTCAGGATGTTAAACCCTATCTACACTTGAAAGGCCAAGGATCCTTTAATGACCAATCATTATAATGGTCTCTAGTATTGTTGTATGAAGGAAAAGTGTTGGCCATGACAACGTGGTTTGTAGGTCCTGAAATTCTTCAAAAGATTCATCAACAAGGTTTGGGACCTCTTTGATGCCCAAACTTGGGATTAGATTCCTTGGTTAGTAGTAAAAGGTAGGTATAAACATGCCAATCTAGGCAAGCTTGTGTTTGAGCGAATCAATGACCTTGTTCCTGATTCTTTTTCAATGAACTAGGCTTGTAATCTCCTACATCTTGGTGGAAGGATTTGAACTTGAAAAAGGCCAAGACCTGTAAAAAATATAATCCCACCAATGGTTACTAGTGGCTCTTCTATAAACTTGTTTTGGACACTTGATTGAATAAGCTTTGGAGGCTCATATTCAAGTGGATGACTTGGATTTATTTTCTTGGTTCCTCATCCTTGGGGGCATGGCTCTTGATGATTCATTGGTTCACCTTAGCATCCCTAAATGAGAATGTTTTTTATGTGGTTGGATAGATATCCTCAAACATGTTATCTAGTTCTATATCTATGCCAAATCAACCCTAGAATAGGTCAATATATAATGTGGCAAGTTCCTCTCTAGCCCCTTTTTTTGGAAAGGTGCTCTCCTAGGCAACAAATTGCCTCATGTTGTTGAATTCCATGCAACATGGAAACTTATTAGAATAGAAGTGTTATTTATTATATGGAATAAACTTAATGATTCCATGTTTAATAAAGAACAACTTGTGAAAGTTTCCCTTGGAATGATAGTTCCCTAATTTGTGCCAATATTTATAAACAAATCATTGTACAAGTTCAAAAGGTTTGGTTGGATGTGGTGGACTTGTGAGAACTACTATAGTATTGGTGGGGATTCCTTTGCACCATGAGCAAGGAACCCCTGTCGAATATTTAATCCACTCTGTTTTTTTTAGACAATTAATAAGATCTAATGAGAGGCCAAGGCATAGAGTTGGCTTGGTTGTTCGTGAAAGGCAAGATTATTGCCATAGTTGAAAATGCAATGGTTTTCCATAGCACCATAATGTTAGGTTATTTCAAATCACCATTTTCATTTCAAATGCTAAGAAACTAATTGAGGTAGATGAGTAGGGTAATGATGGAACTGGGCACCCATTATCCTAGATGTAGAGTGCTCCCATGAACACATATGATCCCCCCCTTGATGCGGGTCTTGTCTTGATGGCGTTTGAAGTTATGATATTGGAAACGAGTGATTTTTTTCTTTTTTGTGCCGTCAGGAAATGATTTATAGTTTTTTATGGATATGTGCTAGTTGACCTATGAGAATTGTTTTAGTTGTATTGTATGCCTAAGTGGAATTTTGATAGCTATTCTCTTGGGTAGTGTTGGCACAAGGGCAAACCCAGGGTTTAGCTCCAAGAGCGCACCAACAAGACCTAACTACTGGCCCTTTCGGAAACACCTGCGAAGCAGATGCAGTCTCACGTGAAGTAGCTATGGGGGGGTTGCAGGACAAAGATGTCTACAACCAAGGGGATATCAAGTGGGTCCAACACAAGAATATCACAACAATTATATGTTACTTATTATCTCAGATCTATTCTGCACAACTATCTATCAGATCTAACACAATATTGCAATAACGGTATACCAAATGACAAAGAAAAGAGAATCAATCACACACAACACAAAATATACATGGTTCACCCTCTCTCTAGGGATATGTCCACAAAACTGTGCTTTATAATATATTAAGATGAAGCATACAATTATTTTCTGCGCTCTTAGCTAGCATATCTTCTTTCTTCTTTTCTCTGTCTCTCCCCTTCCTACACACACAGCTGCAATACTTGATCTCCGCACCCAACTGAAGATATTACAATACCAGAAGGCTTTTACACTTAACACTTCTCTCTCTCACACAATAATCGCTCATGCCAATAAAAAAACTAGAATGAACCCTCTTCCATCATCCAGGTTCTTATTTATACATTACAATCACTCACTGACAACCTTAGGACAAAACCTAGGTGTCAAAACCCTAGATACCAAAATCCTAGGTGTCTAAAACCCTAGGTCAACTTGACCCACATTTTCAGGGCTTCGTCAACCTGTCTTTCCTTCCTTCTCATGCGGTGCTCCAAAGCATCCAATAGTGGATTTTTCTACTTGCTGAGTTGTCCATGATCCATATTCCTTGTTGATATGTCATCCTCAATCTCCTTGTCCAACGAATTGCTTCCTTTTACTTCGATTTGTCTTTTATTCTCTTTTTCTTACTTCGACCCAATAATAGTCACTGTGTCTTCTGCACAGTTCGCATTTCGTCTTTTGTTCCTTGATCTTTTCTTGTTTCCATAACCAAGGGCCAACAGGCTCCCAACACTCACCTATGACTCGTCCTAAGGCACTTCAGATTTGATCCTTCGGTTTGACTTCGAATAGACTGTGCAGTGCAACCTTTACCTTCTGCTTTATGCCTCCTTTCCTTCCTTGTGCAGACTGTCTTCTCTGTATTTGGTACCTAGTTTCAACTGCACCTGGCACCTAGAACCTTATCCTCATGCTTTTACTAAGAGTTGTGAGGCAACTGGTTGTCATAGTACAATTTCAACCGACTCCCGTTAACTAATCCTTCCTTCCATTCTCCATTCAAAGTCTTCAACTGTGTAACTCCTCCTTATGTAACATAGGCGATCTCATATGGCCTGAGCCAATGTGTTCTGAACTTTCCAGGATGCTTCATGAACTTACTGTGATATACCAATACCAGATCACCTTGATTAAATACCTTCTTCTTGATGTGTCTGTCATGGTAGGCCTTCTCTCTTTATTTCTTGACCTGCTAATGAAATCCTGCAACAAATCTTTCTTCCTCTAGTTCGACCAACTGTGCAAGCCTCTCTCGAACAATGCCAGTGTCTTCCATATTTGTAAAGGAAACAATTCTTAAGCTTGGTACCAAATATTCCATTGGGACAACAACTTCAAGATCATGCACCAATTTAAAGGGGGTTTGAATTGTTAGCTTCTTGCAAGTGGTTCTATAGGCCCATAATACTACTGGTACTCTTAAATCCCAGTCGTTTCTATTGACAGTGCAAATCTTCGTTAGTGATATCTCCAAGATCTTGTTGAATGCTTCAAATGTCCCATTTGCTTATGGATGGTAAGGTGTGCTCTTCTGATCATGAACTATAAATTCATCAGTCAAGGATGCAATTGTTTTATTAATGAAATGTGTGCCTTGATCACTCATAAGGATCTTTGAGCATCCAAACCTGGTTATGATGTCATCAAATATCAAGCGTCTAACTATAGTGTCACTACAATCCTTAATTGCTCTTGCTTCATCCCATTTGGTCAAGTACTTTTTCACAGTAATTATTTACCTTTCTTCCGTGCGCTTACTTGGTGGGTTAATAGGTCCCACGAAGGCAATAGCCCATTTCTCAAATTCTTGTAGGGTCAACTACGATGCTAATGAAATTTCATCTCTTCTGGATGGTTTCCCAACTCTTTGACATACATCACAGGATCTGTAATAGTCCTTAGCATCTCTGTGTAATGTAGGCCACCAAAGGCCAACCCTATGAATATTCTGGGCAGTTTCCTTCCCTGCGTATGTTAAGGTCATAACCCGCACATAGGTAGATCAATGTATTCAGATGTAATAGAGGTCAATATTAATAA
>JZKD02S1778767.1:406814-428504 GCA_000966675.3 Picea glauca | reverse complement strand
TTTAAACCCGCGCACACGAAACCACGCGCCATTTTAACACAAGGTTTTTTTTTTGGGTCATATGTGAAATGTTATATAACCGGGGTTATCACCACAACACTTTTACCGCGCGGTTATATATATATAAAACCACATATAACATAACCCCGCGCGCCAAATCTTTGCAATACTGGTCACATGCGAACGATTTTAAAAACCGTGGGTTTTAATTATAATACAACCCCGCACGGGGTTTAACTTTGGGTTTGGTCACATAAACCCAGGTGTTAATAACACCAACAAATCCCGCGCAAAATTTTAAAATCGGAGGTCACATATAATTGCAATAGAACCTCGGGCCGGGGTTTAGCCCTGGCCCGACTCCCGCCGAATACACCATTAATCCAATTCAAATAATATTCAAACCGTATGGTAACCAAGACATGATGTGTGGCGTATTGGTTGGTGGATATAGTTTAAGAGTTTGTATGTTGGGGAGGTCCGCGGGACGAACCCTGCGGCCTCCACATAATATTTATATGACCAAAAAGTTAAACCCAGGGTGCCACGTGGCAGCCCTTGATTGGGCCATGTGGCACCCTACAATTCGCCCGAAAGATGCCACGTGTCACAACATAATATGCCCAGTTGCAACCAATCATCAATTGCCACATCACCTTCCACGTGTCAAATGCCGATTAGCCCACGTTAACGTACGGTCGCCACGCCAATGCTGACATCATCATGTGCCACGTGTCACCCATCCAGTGGTGACACGTGTCACTTCCCAATTGGTCAAACTGCATGCCAAAAATCCCAAAACCGCATGACATGTGGCATCACCTGGAGCCGCCACGTGTCCTGTATGGACATCCACGCCAACTGTACGGCCTGCCACGTCAGCTGTACGGCCTGCCCAGTCAGCATCAAAATTTTGCATGTTTGGCCCGGCAAACAGATCGCGATAACTTCTCCATACGGACTCCGTTTGTGAAAATAAATATACCGCCGGAATCAGGAGAACAAGACGGACGCAATGGCACCATTTTCGTCGCATTCCGAGCACTTTGAAAATTGAGCAAATTTTAGACCCCTGGTCCAGATTCTGATCACCGTGTGTAGGGTGTTCTCCTCCATGTGTAGTCATTAACTTATTCTTCCCAAATAGAAAAAATTATCAAGCAATAAAGTTGGGGTGTTCCTAAAAAAGAATGGTCAAATGCAGTGAGGGTTTTAATGTGATAAATTTGCACCCACCATAACTCCATCAATACTTGTTGGAATTTCTATTATGGTCACAATTATAAAATGATTTATCCATTTTGCATCTATTGGCACTGATCTGGTGGAAATATCGGCACCTTGTAAAAATACATCATCTCAAAATATAGGGTACTCTAAAAATCTCCTCAACAAGTGGATCTCATGGACATATGTGCCCTTGCAATGAGGATATCATTGATATGTGCCAGAAACGGTCCATTAGTTGTTAGAACTATTATCCCCTACACCTTAGCAACTAGTTTCCCCTAGGGTTTGATATTTGGAGCCTTGGGTTACCAACACTCCAATCTATCAATATCTCTTGTCGTTGACTCTCCTACTATCATTTTGTTCAACATTTTCTGCCATATTCATTGACTCCATTTTCCCTAAAGCACTAGTCTAAGTCCTCCTTTGAGTGATTGATCAAAACAACCATCTCTACCTATTCTTTGAGAAACCTACTAACACTTTCTAACCCTATAATATCATAACCTACTGACTATATTGCTGCTGTTACTAAAGTAATATACAACCATTAAATGCAGCAGTAAAAACTTATAAAAGAAATAAAAAAGGATGATTGAATCATTGTCTTGTTTGCTTCCAACAAATGCTAGTATTATGATTTCAATGGTTAATGATTCTTAGTCATTTTTGAAGCTATTGCAAGTCATTTAGTGTGAAGTATTGCCTTCTAAATATTTTTGTTTACTTCATTATATTCAACAAATTGCTTTTATCAAGAAATTCTATGGTTCTATGAAGTGATAACGAACAAGTGTACTTGCAAATATATATAGTTTCTTGTTGCTTTGTTCCGGGCAGGTACACTTTGACATATTATCTCTTCATTGGTTATAAAACCAGACTTTCTGATCGGTGGTGACTTGTGAGAGGGAATCTTTATCTAGCCACTTTGACTTTTCCTTCTCAAACCCCATGTCACCGGGGATGTCTCCCTTGGGCCTACCACCCTAAATAGAAAGATACATCCTATTGAGGTGACAATGATAGGATAGTCTCCTGTTACGCCAATTTTCTCTCCTTTAACCTTTCCTACTATCAAAGTAAAAATTGCGCGGTAACATTTTGGTGCTGTTTCCAGGGAACACTTAGTCAATATTCCTCAAAATGACACTTTTTTGGTAAGATTTTATTCAAAGAACTATTCTTACAATCTTACCCGATGACTCCACTAAGGGTGATTCCCTTATTTCTTTGATAATTTCAAGAAAATTATCTGGCGACTCCACAGTCCACAAGGAGGTAAACCAACCCTCCCAAATCCTTTAGAAGAAAGCCTCCCCAAAACTCTCCTGTAGTAAAATAACTTTTCAGAGGCAATCTTCCCTTAAACAAAATGTCTAGCATGAGATCTCATACCTCTATTCCAAACCAAGATAATAACCAAAGACAATGGTATTCCAATCTTTTCAAGCCGCTCGACATGACAACTATACTAGGATACCCTAGGTAAACGCCACCCAAGTATGAAAAATGGATGCCTAAATTCACCGGTAATGATGCAATCAATGCCAAGGATCAAATGAGCAATTTCTGGGAATTCTTCCATCTTCATCCCATTAGTGATGATGATGAATATTTGGCTATGAAATTGTTCTCTACTACCCTCCATGATGGTGCAAGATGTTGGTACAATGGTCTTCCTGATGGTAATATTAAAACCATGGATAAGTTAGAAGAAGTTTTCCTCAAATGATGGAGTATCAAATAAGACCCCAATATTCTACTATAAGGTTGAATAACCTCATGAAACAAGAGAATGATACCATTAGATAATTCCACAACAAGTTTGAAACCCTATTGCAAAGAATCCCCGCGAGTCATCATCCATCTCCTAGTTTCCTTTTGTTCATTTATAACAAAGCCTTTACCGATCAACTAGGGTATCTCCTTAGAGACAAGAACCCTCAAACGATCCAAGAAGCCCAATAATTAGCCACAAGGATCGAAGATGACCTTTTATCATCCAAATTTGAACCTTTCTCAACCTCGAGAGTCGGGATGGACACTAAACCTAAGATAATCCACAATGCTGAACCTACCTCAGACATTAGTGCTAGCTTGGCTAAGTTACAACTGACTGTAGATGGAATAGTAAAAAATCAAGATCTAATGATTAATATGATTGTGAACTTAGATAGGACTCAACAACAATCCCTTATGGTTCCATACACGGGTCAATTCCAGAAAGGGAACCAAGTTTTTAGACCAAAGAATGATCAAGAGGTTCCAAATACTTTAGCCCCAACAAATGTGGTGGATGAAACACCTTGGTGCTTGCAATGCATTGAGTCACATTGAGAAAATGAATGCACTTACAACAATGGAATCCATGACCAAGTAAACATAATGGACCATACCATAAAGGACCCCCAAATCTGCCTTAATATTTCCCCTGAGGAACATGAAGAGTGAAGATTTTCCAGGTCCTATCAATCTTCCAACTAGGTCTGTCTTTGAACTCAATTTGGCTCTAAGTTTCAACTATCAATGAAGGTTTTGCTGCTGTTTTAGGACAACCAACAATTTAGGATCTTCTTGTTGATTTGTTACGGTTACATTCACAATTTTTAGGTGCTCTAGCATGTAGTTTTAGTCACCAAGGGTTAGCACATGCATACTAAAATAAATGTAACAAACCTAGAGATATTTATAGATGAAAATAAAGCAATTCTACACTCTAACACACATGAAATTGAACACATGTATTTTTTGTCAACATGACCCTAGATAAAACCCTCCCGGGGAAAACCAGTTTGGAATATATGTCTATATATGAGGAGAATAAATGGTGGAATACAAAAAATACAAAATATAGATGAACCTGATACAATAGAAGCTTGATCCAAGCTGAAATACAAGTCCTAACCAAGCAAGATCTCCCTAGGATGGTGCACCCCCTAGAAATGCCGCCAAGACCACTGAAACTGAGCCAAATGCCAACTGTAAGCTCTGAACAAAAAACCCCTCCACAGTACTCTGATACTGAAGTGTGGCCTCCCTCTGAAACATATCTCACTACAATATGAAAAATCTAAGACCTCCCCACTATTGATGCACCCTCCTCACCAAGTGCACCCTCCTCAACAATGGAAGCTCCTCAGTAAATAAATGAGGCCCTAAGCCTAATGACTATCTCCATAGATGTGAGCACCCAAACTAGCCTCATCCAATGCAACAAAATTCATCTCTATGCTCTTTCTCAAACTCTCCAAGTGAGAAAATGAAGGAAAATGAGCTCCTCCTTGCCCTTTGCGCCCCTCTTGAACCTCCATAAGGAAACCTAAAATATCAATGGCTGAGATCATCCCATCTCCCATCTAATCAAAGGTTGAGATCACTCAAAAAGAATCTCACTCAAAAACCCACTTTGGGTTAAGTTCCATAAGTTCACTTTATGTCTCCTAATTCACCCACACAGTGAATTAATAGTCATTTTAGGCACAAATGACCAAATTTCACTGTTGACTTAAATCTCCTAAGTCAAAGTGAAATTAGACATAAAGTACAAGGCACAAAGTACATAGTACTTCCCACATGTTTTTAGGAGCTCACAAACACATGGGGAACACCTCCCAAGGTACATAATCTCAACAAAGGGGGCATAAAGGAAGAAACAAGGAAGGCTAGGATGGAGGTGATAAATAACCTGGACCAAGGATCAAGAGAAAAGTTGAAAAAGCAAGAATTCCAAGTATATAATAGACAAAATAAATTGAACCAAACTATCTCTACTGGTCCTGCAGTATTCCAAACAAGACCTCCACCTATGAACATTCTCCTTCCCAAAAATCTTCCCAAGGCTGAAAGACTAGACTTAAAATTTGACCTTGAAGGGGCATTAGCCACGATGCATGTAACCATCCCCTTAAGAGAAGTCATCAAGGTACCATTCGTGAAAGAAAGATTTGATAATTTCTTCAAAGGATCAGATGGACCAACGAACCCTCCTATTATGCTACAAGGTGTTCACTTTAGGGTCCAATATGATGAACACCCACCTTTCTTCATGACCTTATTGATAAATAACAAGTTCCTTAACAACTGTATGATGGATTCAGGGGCAGGTGCCAACATGATGTCTCTAAAGTTCATGCAACAATTGGGCCTAAAGGTCACACAACCCTACATGAATGTGTGTGGATTTGAGTCTAGAGACATACCCACACATGGGTTAATTGAGAATGTGGAAATATTGCTTGGAAGATACCCGAAAGAGTGATCCATATGGACACTGTAGTAGTAGATGTCCCAGATGTGTGGGGAATGTTGTTGTCTAGGAAATTTGCTGCAATGCTGGGAGGCACTTTAGAGATGGACCTCACTTATATGAATGTTCCTATGAATGATGGAATGATAAGCCGTCTCCTAAATGTGCCAATGACCAAAATCCATGTGCGAGAAATTAATGACCACATCAAGACTAATGAAGCACATGAGCCAATCATAGAGAGTCCTCCTAAGTTTTCTCCTAATGATATGCCTTTTTCTACCGAGGAAGATTTTGATAAGATACAATGGACAAAGAAGGAATATTATTAAAAACTCTTGAACAAGTATAAATACAAGGAAGTTGGGACTGCCAAATTATTAAAGAGAGGAGAAGATAACATATTGATCCAACCATCCCAACAAGAAGTTTCACAGAAGAATCCCACCCTCCTCCCTCTACACAGTAAACCAGGGTTGTTCAAGTAACAACCAAGTTCATAACCATAGATCATAGAGAGGGAGACATACTATGAATTTGGGACACGAAGAAGGGAGAGACTACTAATGTCAAAGGAAATGCACAATTTTGGCTTGGACCCTTCATAATTGGAAGAAATTCAGTCAATGATGCCTACTATTTGTCTACATTGAAAGGAAGAAGGCACCCATTACTAGTTAGCGGGCACCTCCTCAAACCCCATCAGGGGGCAGAAACTTGAATTCAAAGGCAAGTGCAGGTAAGTAGGTAGGCATTTGCATTCATTGTATATACCATTTGCATTTCATGCTAGATTAGTTTGTATTTCCATTTGTACATATGCTATATATATATATATATATGATCTAGGGGTGATATCACCACCCCAAATGACTACTAATAGTTTTATGTTGAGATCAAGCAGGTCATAGGTTATGCCAGATATGTTGAGGTTCTCATGTGCTCTACAATGAGAACATGTCCCTGAGTTGGATCCAAATGTTATCCCCTATCCTAGGGATAAATAAGGAGATTATGTCTCAAGGCCCACAAGTCCTAGACATGGAGTACTAAGAACTAGATCAACTTGAGCATGGCCCTGGAGGGCCCATCCTTTTCTTCTTTAGTGCCTCCACTTTGTCAACAACACCAACATCCATTACATCGACCTAGTCTTGCAGTAGAAATGGGTCTTTCTCCATGAGGTAATGAGTCTGGGTATCATGGTATGTGTCACTCTGATCCTCAAAACCTTTGGATATGAGCAATTAATTATTTTTTCTTCTAACATGTGCTTGGACCTTATGCCTTTCCACTTGACCACACCTGGGGGGAATAATAGGATGCCCTAGTAAGCTGGTACCCATAGGGTTTGAGTTACCACTGGGGGGATTCATGAAAGGTCATCATTCATTCCCACCATACTTACCCCTTTCCAAGGGTTTTACCTTACCTTATGGGAAGAAGGGGCTAAAGGCCAAGAGGGTAAAAGTATCTAGAAAAAGATAAAAGCCAAAAGAATGAAACCTTGATATGCTTCGCCTAGGGATCCCCAAGAAATCAATAAAAATATTCTTACCAAGAAACATAGGGACCCATAACAAATAATAAATCAAGACCTAGTTGGAGGATGGGGGGTCTCATCATGAGCCAGCCTATTAAGTCCATGGGCATGTAGCAATATGACACTACCAACAACTGGTCACCATGCCAGGGTAGTGGCTCTTTATGGCATGGCCAAGAGAAAGGGGGTCTCATCACGAGCCAACCTTCTTATTTCTGTGAAATGCTTGTGGTTAACATTGCCACCACTAGTCACCACGCCAGGACAATGTCCCCTAAATAGCCTATTGAAAGAAAAATCAAGAAAAATCAAGATACAACCCTAGAATAGCCTAACCTACTGACTATATTGTTGCTGTTACTAAAGTAAGATACAACCATTAAATGCAACATTAAAATATTATAAAAGAAATTGAAAAGGCTGATTTAATCATTGTCTTGTTTGCTTCCAACAAATGCTAGTATTATGATTTCAATGGTTAATGATTCTTAGTCATTTTTGAAGCTATTGTAAGGAATTTAATGTGAAGTATTTCCTTATAAATATTGTTGTTATAATTTTCTATTTACTTCATCATATTCAACAAATTTCTTTTATCAAGAAAGTCTATGGTTTTATGAAGTGCTAACCAACAAGTGTACTTGCAAATATATATATTTTCTTGTTGCTTTGTTCCAGGTAGGTACACTTTGACATATTATCTCTTCATTGGTTATAAAACTAAACTTTCTGAACGGTGGTGACTTGTGAGAGGGGATATATATCTAGCCACTTTGACTTTGCCTTCTCAAACCCCAGGTCACTGGGGATGTCTCCCTTGGGCCTACCACCCTAAATAGAAAGAGACATCCTATTGAGGCGACAATGATAGGATAGTCTCCTGTTACACCAATTTTATCTCCTTTAACCTTTCCAACTATCAAAGTACAAAT
This sequence comes from Picea glauca, assembly GCA_000966675.3. Classification (NCBI taxonomy): domain Eukaryota; kingdom Viridiplantae; phylum Streptophyta; class Pinopsida; order Pinales; family Pinaceae; genus Picea; species Picea glauca. The sequence continues at coordinate 420,550 of JZKD02S1778767.1, read as the reverse complement.
TGCGTGATAACAATAACAACTCCTCAAAGTAGGGTGACCTCAACATGTGTGCCAAAAAAGTATGGAGTGCTCCTCAAATCATGCTAACGAATTCCATATAAAGTGGATCTACATAGATATGTGTGCAAAGTGGGAAATGGTTGTTAAAATAGCCCCTTAAAATAATGAATCCTTGAAGTAATTTGCATGAAACCTCAATCTTTGCATAATGACCAAATCAAACTCTTGATCTAGACATAAATATTGAACGCCCTTGGAATATGTACCAAGGGTGGAATGCTACTCCTTCAAGATATAAACGCTCAAGGAAATATCAATAAAAGACACATTAGGAGCCTCTTAGTTGATGGGTGTTCCTCTCAAAATCATGCAAGGGCATGTGTGGATGGATCCATATGTCAATCAACCCCTCAATGTGCATAGTTATTCTCTCCAAGATCAAAACCCTAGCCACCTAATGATGTGGCATACCCCAAATATGTATAAAAAATTGTGACATGGATTCAAAAGCATCAATGTCGCCATACATGTATTGATGCCCTAAACAGACTATCCTCAAGCATATACTACAACGAACTCTAAAGGAAAATCTATGTGTGAAACCTATTGAAATAGGGTCTTCAACATTGGATCCATGCCTCATGCCATATTAGGGGTAACAACACCCACTCTCTTTTGTAATTCTCATTTAAGTGAATCATTCATCTTCTATGAAAAATGATCTTTTGAAGGGAACCTAGCAAGCATGGCACTCTTATTTATTTTTGGGTTGTTTTCTTTCTCTATCTCTTGTGAAATCATACATGGTATCAAAGATACATTGCATAGAGATTAAAACTAATGGTGATGGGTTGTGATTCTCTTTGAACTTGTGATTAGTTGAAGGGATATGTTTAGACATGCCATGTATTGAAAATGGCTAGGTGAGCTGCATTGTGTGTGAGATGTTCATGGGTATTCATGGTTGAATGTTTGTGCACTCCAAATAAACTTTGTAACAAGATATTTTTTGGTCCTTTCTATGTTCTATGCTCGATTTTCACCACTTTCCATTTCATGAATTTTTGCACTAGTTTAGTTTGTAGGTGTGATTAATGGTAGTTGACATAGTTTTGATTGAAGCTTCTATCATTATTCATTGCATTACCTACGCCTCTTCTTATCATGATATGGTATGTTGATGGGATTGATTTAAATAGATATTGATATATACCATTGTTATTTTTTGAAGTCGGTCTAGTGTGAAATTGGCCCAAAGTAAGAACCCTATTTTGGTGTGATAACAATGTTTCTTAGATCTCCACTCACACACCCAAATATGCATCACCTAGATTTGTAAAGTACATTAATATGGATGGTCCTTCCTTTGGTGTCAAACAAGTTTATAGTTACGTCCTTTAACAAAATTATGAGCTATGTGGAGTGTTAATTTTTCTAATCCCTTCCCTAGATAAAATATTTCCTAGTGATTTCGTTGTTGACAAATTAAATTGTAGCTCACTGAATAATTTACACTTGCTGAAATAATTAACATGAATTAAATAGTGGAATAAAAATGGAAACCAATCTCACAATGAAACATGCACAACAAAATTCTTCCCTTTGAATATGGTTTTCATTAAAAATGTCCAAGCATACAAGGGCTCCCTTATCGACAAAATGGCCCAAAGAAGAAAAGACAACCAACAAGAAACCTGTCAAATCTTCCCTTCGAGAAACCCTCTACCTGTAAATCTGCCCCATAAATCCCTTTGCTTGCTACTGTCACTGTATGACTTGTACGACCCTCCTATACGGGCTGTGTAACCCCTCCAACAAAATTGTTTAAGCCTTCTCCTTGTTGGTACAACCTCCTGAAAAGTATTCTAGCTGCTATCCTTTTCTCCCTTACCAAATCTGCAGAGTGAAATTCCTTCTCCACTCTCAAATGAGTCACCTACTCCTTGCTTGTGTGTTTCTTCTCCTCTCACCTTGACTACCTTTTATAATATTGAGTTGATCCCTAACCCTAATCTTCAAAGTGATAAACAATTGAGATTAGATCTCACCTCACTTGAAATCAATGGTTAAGATTCATTTAATTAATTTAATTCACTAATGCAAAAACTTAGGTATTTCATTAAATTAACCTCTATTAATTATAAAATAACATTCACTTTAATAATTAAATTATTAAAGTGAATTTCCAAAGTTTTGATAGGTATTAATGACGAATTCCACATGTTAGACACAAACCCATGTGGAAATACCCATCCGAGCTACAAAATTTAACATGGAGTATTTTTGTGAATGATTATAATATAAGAAATGGTATTGCTATGGAGTATTCTTGTCAATCAATATAGTTTGGTTCTTGGAGGGGTAGTCATGCTCCTTTTCAACTTGGTATTCTTTGTAGAAAGTTTGATCATTTACTGACTAGTGCAATCCACTTAATAAAACATGCAAGCAACACTCTACATCAAACTTGGCTATTTAGCCTATGGTCAAACTCATCCTTGTGATTGTTTGAACTCAAGAAATTTTGTAGTAACATATCACATTATTTTTGTGTCTATGTCGCAAGTTGACTCCACTAAATTTGGCATGGGCCCTATTCTCCTATGCGCTACTGTAGACTGAATCTTGATAGGTTTGATATATACATTTCTATTTTTTGGGCATTGGAGAAAGAATCTAATGAGTATTGGTTAGGATGTTTCTCAATAAATTTTGAAGAGCGATTGGTGGATATGTTTTGTTGTAGAAGAATATATCAAGGATCAAATCTCTTTGGGTGCATTATTTTTTGCTTGTTTATTTTTTTGAGGCAATTTGGTATTTTGAGGGGAGAATTGCTTTGTCCATGGATGCCCTTGAAGAAGAATAATTGACTCTTCGAATACTTCATGGAGAGAAAGAAAGATGACAGAAACTAATCTCCCAGGAAGAAACCATTGCTAAGCTCAATGAGCAGTTTTTTAACTTTGTGATGAAGTTCTCACTTTGTGGGCTACTGCTAATCAATTACAAAATGAAAATGTAGGACTTAAGGAGAAATATGTGAAGAACGATTATGATCTCCTTCTTTCTTAGTTCTAAGAGAAGGAAATGTGCATTCAGGACTTGCAACACCTCAATTATCTTGTACGTCAAGTAAGGTAATTGAGTAGTACTAAGGGTATGTTCAACGATTGCATCAGTTCATTACAAATTTCCTCTTTTTCTCTTGCCTCTATTTGTGCATCTACTCTTTCACTAGTATGAACCCCTGAGATTTCTTGTCCTAACATTGGTGGTTATGAAATATAGGAGAGAGTAGATGTATTACAAAATGTTACTTAGTATATATCACATGCCATTTATTCCTTTTATGTCGATGCATATTCTCAGGATTTAGTGGCTACACATGGACCATCAACTCTTGATTTTGAGAAGCATACTTGAGACATTAGGTCCAAATTGATTTTTTCAATGGAATACACTAGTGGTGGACTTGGGAAGAATGGATAGGGTATTGTTGTTCCAATTGAGCCTTAGATGAGACTATTCAAAGTGAGCCTTGAATATGTTTAGACTTCCTTATCGGATAGGAGTTATTATTCTACCATTGATTTGCATAGGTCCCAAGATCTTGCACCATCTATTGATTTGTTTATTGGTGATATGCTAGAGCATGAATTTGTCACCTTTGATTATTCTTCTACTATTAATGAGCAAGAATCACATCCTACACTTTTTGTTTAGTAGGAATACAATTCTTCACCATTGACATATTTATTGTATCAACATCGTAACCATTATGATCAGAGGAATTCATCAAGGTATTGAAATTTTTCTTGGTATGGTAGCAAACTCTTCTTTCTGGTCATTAGAGAAGAGCTAGTAGAAGGAAATTCTTGGATCAATGCCAACTACTAGGGTTTCTTGTGGTTGGATTGATGATTAGTCATGGTGACATTTGATCAATTGTTTGAGGACTTCATATTTATATGTGCCGTTGTCTATATATCCATACAATCCTCAGTGCTCCCTTTGATTAATTAATTGCAGTGGAAATATCTATTGGAAAATGTTAATTACAATGCGTGTTGGCATGTTTGGCATGATTTTCATGTTCCACCCTTTATGAAACTCCAAATTTCATTACAGGGGGATGTGAATCTTGCAATGTAAGGTGTTCTCTCCATATCCCTTTTTTAGATTAAGGGGGATGTTGAAAATAAGGGTGTAATATTCATTTTCGGCCATGACCAACATTATATTGGGTTGTGTATTTATACACCCAATCTCATCTTTGGCCGCAATTGAATTTATATTGAGTCGGGTATTTATACACCCACTCATTTTTGAACATGATCAACCTTATATTGAGTTGGGTATTTATACACACACTCTCATATTCAACCATGACCAACCTTATATTGAGTTGGGAATTTATACACTCACTAACATTTGTATTCATCATTTTTCTCTGTGGCCCCCTCTGCAACTTAAGAGGGTATGTTGAAAATGGTGTAATATTTAATTTCAACCATGATGGACCTTATACTATAATAATTATTATATTTCTAGGTTTGGATAAGGACAACCTTGTACATGTGGGATCCATAACCCCTTGGGGAAATCACCCTATATTTGAGTTGGGTATTTATATTGTTGGAAATATTGTTGTCATTGATGTCAAGGACATGGGGAGACTGCATATGCCCAATATAAATATTGCAAGATGGAGATTGATGGAAATATTGTTTTTGGATTTTTAATGCTCAATTTGGATGCCCTCTCCATGAAGGAATTTTTACTCTTAATACCTATCTCAGATGGGAGCATATGATATATTGTCGAAAATTTTATTCCAATACCTTTCCAATGGTATATGGAATTCCCTCTAACTCCATAGGAATGAGGAGATATGAAAGATTCTATCAGGTCAACCTAGCCAGAAAGTATAGGTCGACTTGACCAATTTTACAAGTCGGTCCCATAAGTGAATGCATAAACACTATAAATACATGATAGATGTGCACATTTGAAGTGTATCCAAGAAAGTACAAGTGTGCATAAGAGATATGAGGTGCACAAGAGGAGTTGGGGATTATTCTTAGGGTCTAAAGGTGCACAATAGGATTTTTCTTGGAGTTTTAAGGGTGCACTATGAAGGAATAAGATCTATGATGTTGCAAACTATGCTATGATGCTGCAACTTGGAATTATATTCTGGGAATGATGCTATAAGGTTCACTAGGGCATGTAGGCTACATTTGACTAGGGTTTGAAGCTATGTTTGGGGTATAAATCAAGGAGAGGCATTGGAGCATGAAAGTTAAGGGTATAATGATGCTATGAAATGCATGAAGTATGAAGCATGCAAGTTAAGTCATAAGTACTTTTTGTATGAAGATATTATGTTGGTACCTATATAGGTCTTGTTGAGTTTGTGCTCGGATGAAGAGATTGGTGTCTCTAATAGGTTGGTGCCTACACAATATCTTGCTAAGTTGGTGCTCAGTTGAAGAGATTGGTGTCTCTAGTAGGTTGGTGTCTACAAACTTTGTAACAGTAAGTTGGTTCCTACAAACATTTATAAAGATAAGCTTTTGTGGGTTTCTCCCACAAGGATTTCCAAATTAAACTCTGTGTACTGTGATTTGAGTTTACATGCATTTATTGTATTAAAGTTAATGAATGATTGATGAATTCTCATTTAAAGTAAAAAAGTATCTTATACTGATTCACCCCCCATTCTCAACATAAGCATAAGTTCAACAATCAATATTAGATCTGGTTCCTTCAGAAATAGTCTAATCATTGGAAGGTAGGTCTCGAGAGAACACATGGATGATCAAGAAGGTTTCTCCACAAAAGGGCTCCATTGTTTGTCATAAATAACTATGCCTTTTGGCGCATAAGGATGCAAACATATCTAATGGAACTTGGGTTTGATATTTGGACATCAGTCATGATTGGTTATACATCCCCAACAACTCCACCAACAAGTGTAGTCGAGAAGAATCCTAGTGAAAATGATGCAAAATCAATGAATGCCATCTTGTGTGGTCTATCAGATTCCGAGTTTGTCAAGATGATGCATTGTGGATCGAAAAAAGAAATTTGGGACAAGGTTTGAAATATATATGAAGGATATGACAAGGTTAAGAAGGCAAAGCTCCAAACTCATAGAAGACAGTTTGAGAGCCTAAAACTGAAAGATGAAGAGAATGTTGCAGTCTATTTTCTTCATGTTGATAAAATTGTCAACACCATCAGAGGACTTGGTGAAAAGGATGAAGACCCGATGATTTTACAAAATGTGTTAAGGTCACTCTTAATATTTGATGCCAAAGTTTCTGCCATTGAAGAAATGAAGGATCTTGATTCATTAACAATGGATGCATTGTGTTGGCACAGAGGCAGACCCAGGGTTCAATGCTACAACAATGCACCAACAAAACCCTAACTACTAACAAAGCACTTAGAAGTTACAACTCATCAGTATTTAACCAGTATCTACTTCACAAACAAAACCCTAATAACAGAGTAGCGTAATATTCACATAGATCCAATATAATCAAGCACTAAGCACATCAACATAGATCCGATCTAGCATTCATTCACATTATTCAACACTAATCTATCATATTAGATTCTTCTAAGCATATATCAGTGCACTAAGAATTTAATCACATAAACAAGAGGGCAACCATAAAGCACAAAGAAACCATAACACAGGATATACGTGGTTCACCCCCACCCTGGGGATACGTCCACCAACTCTTCTTCTCTTTTATTATCTTCAGTCAATCAACTACATGCAGAGAGACACAAGATCCTACTCCACATAGGACAAGAGATCTATGCACTTTGCTATATCCTCCTTCCCCAAGTTACAACACAAATCCTTTCACGGTCTCTTACAATCACTTTCACTTAGCTTTGAAAGTCTCAGACAGTATGCACAAAGAAATTACACTTATCACTTGCACTTAGCACCTAACATCACGTAGATGCATCTGCACTTAGCATGGTATCATGCTCCTTCCTACATCGCCTAAACATCTATTTATACATTACAGAATCAGACCTAAACATGGCTAAACCCATGGGCCAACATCCCCATACCCGTTACATAAGCCCAAAAACCAAAAATCCCTAAAAAGGGGTCGAGATCCCGCAATCTATGCTTCGACTTGAACTCCACCTTCAATAGCCTATCGAAGTCCCAAAAGTAGGTCAAACCTGACCAAGGATCCTCAAAACTTGGTCAAGAGTCAACAAGCCCCCAACACTCACCTGTGACTTGTCCCAAGTCACTCTGGTCTAGGTAGCTCTGCTTCGAAAGCCTCAATCTTGGGTCGAGCTGCTTCAACCTGCTGCTGTGCCACGACCTCCTGCTCGGTGAACTCTCAAAGAACTTCCTTTTTCACAGGTCCCTCTAAGCGTTGTTCGAATGAAGTGACTACTTGTTCTAGCTCTGCTCCTTGTCCTTCAATATCCTCAAAGAATTGGAAAGCTACATCCTAGATTGCCTGGAGCCTCTAATTCACTTCAATGACTTTTCTTTGCATGGTATGGACCTGCTTTTGGGCATTGCACCATTTTTGGGATCACTTCATCCTTTTGACTACTGACAGGGGCTTCATATATGCCTGTATTGTTTCTTCTTGCTACTTTTCCTCTTAGAGCTGTGACTCTAGTGCCTTTAATTCAGAATCCTCAGTGAGTTTCTCATAAGTCTGGCACTGCGATCACTTAGTTATTTAAATTTCATGGCAAGGTCCTTGATTCTTTCAACTGTGCTTCGAGCAGTTTCTTTTATTTTATCTCGTACATCTGGTGGAGTGTTGGGCACTGTGTGGAGCTCTAAGTCTGATATTATTTGCTGTAGTTGTTGGATAGCTTTTACGAGATGCACCACTTGGTCTTCTGCCTTTGGCTCTAATCTTGTCATAGAGTAAAGTGCCCTGTTGATTTCTTCTTTGACTTCCCTCTGTTCTGTGAGAAACTGTTCTTTTTCTTGCTTAGACTGCACTCTCTCTTCTTCAAACTTGGCTTGAAGGCCCTCTTTATCCTTTGGTGCAACCTGAAGTTTCTCTACCATTTCTTCTTGTGCTTACTTCAGGGAAAATGTGGCCTATTCTTTCTCTTCTTGTGCTCGACAAAGGTGGGATTCAGTCACAAACTAGTCTACGGAGTTGGGAAGGCTCATCTCCCAACTCTGGTTCTTCTGATGGCAGGGGTGTAGTGGATACTATTCGGCTAGAGTGAAGGGCCTGTTGTACCCCTCTCAACTCTGTTGCAATTCTGTCATACAAGGCTTCTTGCTTAGCTTCACTATTCTACAAAACGTCCTACGAAGCATCTGATATGACTGTGATGATGAAATCTAAGTCATCGATCATGAGTATAGTCTAAAGCTTTGACTTGCTTGCTCTAGATTTCTTCTACGATGTAAGTTTAGTGGGGGAAATGTTCCTTTTCTTCAATGGATCTGCATCATCAAGGGGGTTCTGTGGTAGGGTTACTTCACCTTGCTCCAGCTTATCTTCGTCCCCTACCCTTTCTTCTTTCTCCTCTTTGTCCACCTCGTCACCTCCTCCTCCACCAGGTGAATCTGAGGCAGTCTCTTTTGAAGCACTGCTCAATTCATGTACATATTCATTCTTCTTCCTTCTGCTACTACTGGGTGCATTATACTCCTCATGGGTAACTACCGGGCTTCCAATGAGGTTTGGGTCAGACAATTCTTCCTTAATGACTGGTATAAGGAACTCTGTGGGCCATTCCTTAGTGATTTCTTCCAGGTCCTCCTCGGTGAGATTATAGTATGACTGAAGCTCTTCTTTATTCTTATCTTTACATGCGGTGATGTATATGAAATGCCTATCTACCTAAAATTTCATAAGGGGTTTGAACCTGTCCAGAGTGTTTGGCATCATCCGGGGGAATGATTCAATAATCCTTTTCAACTACAAGTAGTAGGTATGGAATATTACATTCGATTTCCACTGTTTTCCCATGTTGCTCAAGTACCAGAGCGTGGTGAACTTCACAACAAGTGGTTCAAAAGGCTCAATGTCTGGGAAGGTCGCACCTTCCAACATCTCCCAAGTTGTAAACATGATGAGGATCAACAACCAACTAAAGTGGAACTCGTAGCCCTGATCCTGAGCTTCGTGACAATTAGATTCTAGCTGGTGACTAAGTACTTCACCCAATTCATTTGTAATCCCTCCACGCACTTTCCTACGAGGTCAACCACAAACCCTGTGACCTATGCAGGTCTATTGTTTCGGACTAGCTTACCAACAATCAACTGGAAAGAGAGGTGCACTACACCATTATGAATGGAGGCTACCTTGTATCATCACTTCCCCTTCTCTACATCGCCATAGATGTCTTTAATATTCTATGCCAGGCCACGGTCTACAACCTTCCCCGGGTAGAAATCTTGTGGGTTGGGTCCCTGCATGCTCAATCCGATGATGCTATGGATCAATGCTAGATCGAGAGTAATATGCTTGTATAACCATAAATAACCACTGTGGAAGCACAACAACATGAGTTTAACACACACGTTAACCTCCTGGAGCCTTCAAAAGTGTGGAATTTTTATGACATTAAGGATAATGGACTGCGCGATGTTCATGGTCCATGGCTGGGGAATGATATTCATTCTCTTTCCCTTCATCTTAGTCAATTACTTGTGAGGCACAAGCATGCTGTAGGTCTTTCGGTCCCCTATATTATAGTCATTGATATTTAAGGTTGGAATCCTCTCCAACTACGGTCTAACTGTGCGTATCCCCTTCGGTAGGTACACCATGATGACTATGTAGTCAAAGTCCCTCGGGACATTGTCACGATTCACTGCACCTAGGGGCGGGATGTAATTGGGCAGAATAGACAGGATTAACTTCACATTCACTAAGTCATCTCTGTGCTTGGTTCTCTTTTCATCTGCAACATGGGATGGTTTGGATCCGCGAGCAATTAAAGAGGAGGCTTTCACTCCTCGCGTCGATGAAGCTTGAACTCCTGTGGACATCACTCTCTCTTCCATAATGTCAATTAGAACTTATTCGATGAATTTCTCTGCAGCACTGAGCTCGTCTGACATACATGCTCAGATTGGATAATTCAGGTGGATGAATGAATTCTCAAAGCAATGGAATAGGTGTCGATCTTAATAAACACAACGCGACATCGATGAGTTCTCTTGTTGGCTCAAATACAATTTGCAAAAGTGTTCTCAGTGCAACAGTCGATGAAATAAGTAGAAAATTATGTAACAGATCTTCTCCAATAGATAAGAGGCCTTCATCAATGCATTTCTGTCCGTTACGACACGGTCCCAACGGTTTGATGGTGAGATTTTTGGTCATAATTTTCGTTCTAACCATTCAGGGCATCGAGCTAATGGTTATAATTCTTTCAACAACTATATCTCTCTGTCATGTTATGTTTTTCTGATATCCCGACGAAGTTCCAGTTTTGCAGACCTTCCCTCTGCGTAGTTCCCTCGGGACCTCCAACAGTTTTTCTAGCTTCGCTTTCTTCTTATTGAGTTTTCTATCCTTCTTCCCAGTGATCTTCATCTCAATATTCCTCTTTCCATTCTGATTCTTATCTCCTTTTGGCATAGTAACTTCGCGCCATTGAGATTATTTCATAGGGTTCAAGGGAAATACTTATTCTCTGTTTGGGGTAGGTGCTCCATTCTTCTATGAATCTTCTTGTGTTCGTTCAACTTCGACATCCAAGTTTCTGGTTTTAAATAGATTCGACATGTTCTCCTGTTCTTCAATTAAGTGCACTATCCTTCTAGTCATGAAATCTTTTAATTCTTGCTTCTTTTGTTCTAAGACTTCCTCTTTTTTTCTTCTGGTCTGATTTCTCTCAATCCAGGGTTTTCCTAATAACATAGCAAATGGGGCACTATTCTCAATAAATTTAACAACCTCAAAATCTTCCTCTATCATAGTTCCATGAGCACTCATAACTATCTAGGTGAGTCTTCCACATAGGGTTATCAAATTTCCTCTAACTAATCCTATTCCCCCTAATGAAGGAATCATAGCAAGCTTTCCTAAAATTTCCCAGGTTCTTTCTGTCATAATATTCACCTGTGTTTCCTCATCTAGAACACAGTCTATGTTGAAGCATCCTATTCTTTCTTCTATGCACTCTTTTTCTTTGAAGATCTATGATAAGTTGATATTTTGATGTTCATTCAGAGTTTCTTTCATTTGCAGTAATAGAATCTCTGATTATTTTTGGGGTTCTGTCGTGGTCCTAGTTTCTTGATCTTCCTCAGGGTTTTCTTGTTTCATATTCATTCTTTCAACCTTAGCAATCATTCTAGGGAAGTTGGCAAATATTTAACAGACAACGAATGACATAAGTACAGGAAGAATGTACAGAGGATTGCTGGCATGTTTTACAAGCAGTGTATACTTATCATTAATGGAAAGTACAGTAGTGATGATGGCTTGAGTACAACAATGATGATCAAGGGTGCAGTGATAATCGGGGAAGAGCAACAATTGTTTTCATTGGATCTATTTCTGAATTCCCGTTGGCCGTCAGATCTGAATAAGAGCATGCTGAAGAGGTAGGCCCATAAGGTTTGAGAAGCATTTTTGTTCATTGGATCCCCTTAAAATTACCGATAGAACGAGGGTTGTCAAATCTGAATGAAGACAAGAAGAGCGCACTGAAGAGGAGGACAGATCTCAGATGTTAGATCCAAGCGTAGGACCCGACCATCTTTGGATCAAGGAGAACCTGCACGCTTTTTAAAGTACAAGGAGAAGTGGGCGTACAAAATATTGAAAGAAGGAGGACCGTCCATCATCAGGTAGGACACGTGGGGAAAGATCATCAGTTCATTGACTGGAGAATCAAAGGAACGATGTTCCCTAACCTCTCAAAATCATGATATGCGAAATCACAATTTAGTCTGAGCCGTCAGATTAAGGTTGAATCTGGACCGTTGATTCCAGTACATGTCGGAGTTTTAGGGAACGAGAGTTGGAGATGTCAAGTAATATCATCCATAGGAATCCCAATTTCATGATATGAAAAATTGCGACTTAATCGCAGCCGTTGAATCAAGATCAGATCTAGGCCGTTGATCCAACTCCATATTAGAGTTTCGCGAATTGCGACATGGAGAGACAAGAAAACAATGCAACAAGAATGCCGAAATCACGATATGTGAAATCACGATTCAATCACAGCCGTTGAATCAAGATCAGATCTAGATCGTTGATCCAAATCCATATCAGAGTTTCGTGAATCATGACATGGAGAGACAAGAAAACAATGCAACAAGAATGCTGAAATTGCGATATGCGAAATTGCGATATGTGAAATCGCGATTCAATCGCAACCATTGAATCAAGATCAGATCTAGACCATTGATCCAACTCCATATCGGAGTTTCTCCAATCGCTACATGGAGAGACAAGAAAACAATGCAACAAGAATGCCGAAATTGCGATATGCAAAATCACGATTCAATCGCAGCCGTTGAATCAAGATCAGATCTGGACCGTTGATTCAACTCCATATCGGAGTTTCATGAATCCTGACATGGAGAGGGAAAAAGAACAATGCAACAAGAATTCAAAAATCGCGATATGTGAAATCGTGATTTAATCGCAGCCATTGAATCAAGATTGAATCTGCACCGTTGATCCAAGTCCATTTCGGGGTTTCGAGGATCGAGTGTTGGAGATGTCAAAGAATATTAACATCAAGAATCCCGATATCGCGATATGTGAAATCGCGACATAATTGCAACCATCAGATCAATATGTGATCTGGATCGTTGATACGACTCCATTACGGAGTTTCACGGATCGGGAATTTGAAGTGACAAAAACACTGAATGCCAAGAGTGTCGAAATCACGATGTGTGAAATCTCGACTGAATCTGAACCGTCAGGTCAAGATCTGATCTGTACCGTTGATTTGACTTCTTTACAGAGTTTCATGGATCGGTATTTGTAAGTGACAAACAAATTGAACATCAGGAATGTCGAAATCGCGATATGAGAAATCGCAGAATGATCTGAACCATCAGATCAAGTGTTGATCAGAGGGTTACTGTTCTCTCTCACAGTTAATTCCTCAGTTTTGAATTTGTTAGCGAAACAGACTCATGATTGCTAAGTAGTTGGCGTTTTAGTTGCTGAGACAGTTGTCTTCCTTTTGCCTAAGGAGATGGGAAGTTGAACCGTCGGAGGTGTGCATAAAAGAAAATGAGACAGACTGTGTGCAGTTGGTTGTTCTGTATGAAAATGAATGAAACTGTAAGAAATGAAAAATCATAGAATGTGTTGTGTGAGATTGAAAATATGCACAGTGTGAGATGAAACTCAGAGAAGAGTAACAGATGATGAAGAGAAGCAGAAGAAGAGAAGAATGATAGAAAAAGTTGATGCAGAGAAAACCTACTAAATAGACAAAAGAAGAGAAGAATAGCAGATTAGTTAGTAGAAGACCAGATTGACAGAACAAATAAAGATTGGTAAGAATTGATTTATCTGCGTAGTTGACTGTTTATTTATTCATTCATGTTCTAGGGAGGTTGGGAGGTTCTCGGGAGGACTGTTGTACTCAGAGGTTCAAGTCAGAGCTTGAACACAGGAAGTTGTAGCTTCCATCTGGTTGCAGCCAGAGAAACCAGGGTGGCAGGGTGGTGCAAGGGAGAACAAGTGTTCTCTGTTATATAGGTTGGAGCCTGTGTA
>JZKD02S1778767.1:380429-397159 GCA_000966675.3 Picea glauca | reverse complement strand
GTTCTCATTTAGATCCGACAATGATTTATTGTGATAATCAGAGTTGCATTAAACTCTCGATTAATCCTGTGTTTCATGACAGATCTAAGCATATAGATATCCGGTATCATCATCTAAGAGATTGTGTGTAGTGGAAGATCATGTTGCTTCAGTACATTTCTACGGAGGATCAAGATGCACACATTCTGACGAAGGCACTCACCAGGAGAAAATTAGAATATCATAGAGACAGGATTGGGGTGAAGGATAATCCCTTTCTTTTTGAGAGGGAGTGTTGAAAAGTCAACAAGAAACATGTGTCTAATTTATTTTTCCCTTAAATAAATTGGACAATAAATATTAATCTATTATTTCAATCATAATTGAGTGAGTTGGATTTGTAACAGAATTATAAGTGTAGTTAATTGAGTTAAGATTAGTTGTACTAGTTGTAACTAAACATGCACTAGTGAGAGTTCAGTAAATTAGTGAACTCACATACAACTGAAGATTCACCATGGTTAACTACATGCATGTCAGATCTAGTGGAGACCCAATTGAGATAACAGGTGAAAGGGATAGTTTGGCTATCAGTTGTGATTTGATCACACATGCAGTGGATATGCTTATGAGCATGTGCAAACTAGGCAATTTGAATTCAGTTGTGAGAATTCAAATTGCAGAGTTTGTGCAGAGGAGGCAAGCTATCTGGACACAGGAATTGGCACATGTATTTGTTGATTTGTGTATGACAGTGTGAGATGATTGTATTGTATTGACAACTCTTGGATTAGAGTTTTGTATGAGATTGTTTCATGTTTCATGATATACATAATATATGATAGTGGGGTTTTTAGCTTTACGCTTTCCCGGAAAAACTTTTGTGTTATGTGTTCTTGATATTTTCACTTTGTGATTGTGGTTGTGATCGTGGTTTAATTTTCTGCAAGAATAATAGTAGAAGTGATTCTGTGGTGTATAATTGTTAGATCAGGAGAATCGCAGGAAATACTTAATTTTTATCGAAATTTCTACAAATTCATAGGAGAAAAGTATTGTACGAGACAAGTAAATGAAAGTTGGGAGTGATATCCCTCTCATCTCATAAGTAAAGAGAAGAATAAGATCAGGGGGAGCAAGCCTTTGCCATTGATTTCAAAGGGGGAGAATTTGTAGACAGAGGAAGAGTTGCAGATACAAGGAGAGTTGCAGATACAAGGAGAGTTGCAGATAGGGGAGTATTATAGAATTTACTAAGGGTTGCCATCAATGACAAAGGGGGAGATTGTTGGAAATATTGTTGTGATTGATGTCAAAGACAGGGGGAGACTACAAATGCCCAAGATAGATATTGAAAGATGAATATTGTTGGAAATATTGTTTTTGGATTTTTGATGCTCACTTTGGATACCCTATCTTTGAATGCCTTTTTACTTTGAAGACCTAGCTCAAATGGTATCATATGATATATGGTTGGAAATTTTATTCCAAGACCTTTCCAATGGTATATTTCACTCCCTCTAACTCCATAGGAATGAGGAGATATGAAAGATTTTGTAAGCTCAACCCAGCAAGAAAGAACAGGTTGACCCAACCAGGTTTACAAGTTGACCCCATAAATGAATGCAAAAACACTATAAATACAGGATAAATGTGCACATTTGAAGTTTATTGAAGTAAGAAGAGCAAGTACAAGTGTGCATAAGAGATTTGAGGTGTGCAAGAGGAGCTGGGGAGTATTCTTGGGGTCTAAAGGTGTGCAAGAGGAGTTTTCTTGGAGTTTTAAGGGTGCGCTATGAAGGACTAAGATATATGATCCTGCAAAGTGTAGTATGATGTTGCTGTCTGAAATTATATTCTAGGAATGGTGCTATAAGGTTAAGGTTAAATTTGACTAGGGTTTTAAGCTATGTCTAGGGTATGAAGGAAGGAGAGGCATTGGAGCATGAAAGTTAAGGGTATGATGTTGCTGTGAAATGCATAAAGTGTGAAGCATGTAGGTGGAGTCATAAGTACTTTGTGTATAAATATCTTAGATTGGTACTTATATAGGTCTTGCTGAGTTGGTGCTCAACTAAAGATATTGGTGTCTCTAGTTGGTCGATGCCAACACAATATATTGTTGTGTTGGAGTTCAACTGAAGATATTGGTGTCTCTAGTAGGTTGGTGCCTACAAGATTTGTAACAATAATTTGGTGCCTACAAACATTTATAAAGATAAGTTTTTGTGCCTTTATCCCACAAGGGTTTCCAAATTAAACTCTATGTATTGTGATTTGAGTTTACATACATTTATTGTTTTAAAGTTAATGAATAATTGATGAAAGCTCATTTAAAGTAAAAAAATTTCTTATACTAATTCACCCCCCCTCCCTAGTATAAGCATGATTTCAACATATATGTCCATTATCATTTATAATTATCATTCAAGTGAATCCTTTATTTTCTAATAAAAGTGTATTTCCTAAGGGCACTTATCGAGTATTGTGTTGTTCTTTCTTTTTTGGGTTGTTTTATTTCTCTATCTCTTTTGAGATCCAACACTTCTCTATTCCATTTCTTCTCTAATTTTGAATATTGTTTTTGTGTGTTTCTAAATTCTAATAGGCCTTGGAAAACTATCTTAACCTAGTTTCTGTCCTTATATGGTTGCAAATAGCTATGTACATTTGATTGAATCAATAGTTATGCTATTTCATATGGTACATGTAAGTTTTAAACCTGTGAAGTAAAGCAATGCATATAGATTATTAAGCAAAACATAAATTAATCAATGGCTCATACACATAGTACACATAGATTTATACTGAAAACCCTTAACCGAGAGAAAACCTTTCAACTCTTCATTGTATTAATTTCAACATTAACCATACAATATATATACAATGTTTTTAGGTTTTCTGTAGATACCAAAACCCTAATCCCTTAATCCATGATTAATTTAGAAAATTGCTAAAAATAGAAAAATCCGCTAAAAATAGCAAATATCGCCCAAAAATCCAGGAGGGATCGTCACACGCAGTTGTCAAATCTGATGTGCCCCCACACACACATGAAAAGAATATAACACATACCCAACATTCTCCCACTTCTTGTTTTCTTTGCATCCAGGGGTCCACAAGATTATATAGTCAACAATCCAGGGCAGTAATGCCCATTGTTACTCTACACCAGGAGAACATTTTTGTGCTCATAGACTTTGTCAATGAATCTACAACATTCTTCAAAGCGTCAACCTTTTCTAGCAACACCTTCTTTTCTTCAACCATGTCTCTCACAAAGTGATACTGAACATCAATATGCTTTATCTTCGAATGATAAGATGGGTTCTTTGCCAGGAAGATTGCACTATGACTGTCACAATCTAATCTCACTGCTTGTTGTACCAACCTAATACTTGAACACAATCTCTGTAAACATACTTCTTCCTTGCTTGCATGAGTGGATTCCATGTATTCAACTTCTGTAGTTGAGAGTGCCACTGCAGCCTATCTTTTGCTCATCCAACTAATTGCTCCTCCAAATAGGTTAAACACATACCCACTTGTAGATATTCTATGATCAAGATCTCCAGCCCAGTATGCATCAACAAAGACATGTATGTCCACCACTCTGTCCAACATTGGTCTTCCTTGGTAGCACAATCCATAATTGGTAGTGCCATGCAAATACCTGAAGACCCTCTTTACTGTTGTCTAATGCTCCTTCCCTGGTTTTCACATATACCTGCTCAAAACTCCCACTGCATGTGAAATGTTTGGTCTAGTACAGACCATTGCATACATCAAACTGGCAACTGCATTGGCATACAAAACATGGGACATGTCCTCTTCTTCTTCCTGTGTCTTGGGACACTGATCTGTAGATAACTTTACACCTATAGGAATAGGAACCTTGACTAGTTTACTTCCATGCATATTAAACTTCTGCAATATCATCTCAACATATTTTCTCTAATTCAACCAGAGTCTCTTGTTTGCATGATCTCTTTTAATATCCATTCCCATAATGAAGTTGGAAGCATTGAGATCGTTCATGTCAAATTTGGAGGATATCTGCGATTTCACCTCCTTGATAAAATCCATGTTATTTCCTACCAACAACATGTCATCAACATACAACACTACATAAATTAAGTGATTACCAACCCGCTTGGAATATACATAGTGATCAACACTGCTTCTCACAAATCCCAATCCAAGGATGTATGTGTCAAACTTTTGGTACCACATCCTAGGTGATTGCTTCAGACAATATAGTGACTTCTTTAGCTTATAGACCAACTCTTTCTTTCCCTTCACTACAAAGCCTTTTGGCTGCTTCATGTAGATTTATTCTTCTAGATCCCCATGTAGGAATGTTGTCTTCATATCGATTTGTTCCACTTCAAGATCAAAAGAAACAACAATAGATAAAATAAATCTAATAGAAGTTAACTTAGCAACATGAGAAAAAATATTTCCAAAGTCAATTCCCTCTACCTGGGAATAACCTTTTTCTACTAACTGAGCTTTGTTTTTCTCCACTTTTCCTTCTGCATTAAAATTCTTCTTAAACAACCATTTTCTACCAACATATTTTATTCCATTTGACAACTCAACTATATCCCATGCCTCATTCTTACCTAAGGCATCCATTTCTTCAACCATGGCCTTTTTCCAGAGTTTACTATCCTCTAAATTCACTGCTTCCTTGATAGTTCTGGGATCATCATCAGTAATAGATAAAGAAAAATTAGAACAAAAATTAGGTGGACTATACCTTTCTGGTTGCCTTCTTTCCCTCACTGATCTCCTCAATATTGGGGTACGAGGTTCTTCTTCTTCCGCTTCATCTTCTTCAGATGATTCAGATTTTGCATCATCCAACTCCAACTCTATTTTATCAGGTTCTTCTGGCCTTATTAGGAATTCTTGTTTGGAAACATCTTTTACCTCTCTGAAAACAAAATCCCGACTGTAAAAAGTCTTATTTGTTTTTAGGTTCCAAAGCTTATAACCTTTCACACCATCTTTATAACCAATAAAGATACATTTTTCAACCTTTTTATCCAGCTTACTTCTATTTTACTTTGGAACATGTACATAAGCATCACAACCAAACACTCTAAGATGTTGAAGAGAGGTTTTCTTTCCATTCCATACCTCATGTAGAGTTTTATCATCCAATGTTGATGAAGGTTATCGATTGAACAGGTAACATGCTATACCCACTACCTCTGCCCAAAATTATTGTCCTAACTTGGCACCGCTGAGCATACTCCTTGATTTTTCCATCAGTGTCCTATTCGTCCTTTCTGCAACTCCATTCTGTTGAGGTGTGTATGGAGTAGTCTTCTGCCTTGCTATACCACAATTCTTACATAATTCTTCAAATTCATTTTCGCAGAATTCTCCACCATTATCTGTTCTCAATACCTTTATTTTCTTCTCTATCTGATTTTCTACTAAAGCCTTAAACTCTTTAAATTTATCAAATACCTCAGATTTATTTCTAAGAAAATAAATCCATGTGTTCCTTGAGAAATCATCTATGAATGAAACATAATACACAGATTTACCTAGTGATGGAACATGCACAAGTCCAAACACATCACTGTGTATCAACTCTAAGATCCCCTTTGCTCTTGTAGCACCAGATGGAAATCTTAGTCGATTATGTTTTCCATATATGAAATGTTCACAGAAATCAAAATCTAGAGTGCAATTATACATACCTTCAACCATACCTTTACCGTGTAGTGTTCGAAGGCCCTTTTCTCCAATATGCCCCAGTCTTTGATGCCACAACATTGTCTTCTTTCCAGGGACAATATTGGTCTTGTCTTCTTTATTTGTCTGCTTAGGGAAAACATAACTGTTACATCCATTAGTATAAGTTCTTCCCAAAATTTTTTATAGAGTTCCACACCAAACTCCCCTCATCAACACCATTGCTCCTCATGCCATATTGCAAGTGCCCTTTCCAAATACAATATCCACTCCTGCATCATCCAAATTGCTTACATAAATTAGGCTCCTGACTAGTTTTGGAATGTGCAGAACCTTAGGGAGAGTTCTAATCCTTCCATCTTTTAGTAGCAACTTAATCCTTCCACGTCCCATGATTTTGGCTGTCGAGTCATCTCCTAGGAATACACCACCACCATCGTATTTTTCATATTTAGAGAACCACTCCCTCTGAGGGGTCATATGGTATGATGCACTTGATTCGATCAACCATACATCACGGTCTACATGTGTACCTATAGATTCCAGGTAAACATCACCTCCTTCTTCAGTGGAGGTTTTATCCTCTGTGGAAGAGGTACTATCGGATCCCTTTGGTTTATCAACCTTCTTTGACTTGCAATCTTTCTTATAATGCCCTGTTTTACCACACTTATAACATTTCTTCAAAAATTTTCCTGGAGACTTAGATCTACCTGTATATTTAGATCTCCCCCCCAAAGACTTACCATGATTCTTGTCTTGGGTACGACCTCTTACAGATAAAGCATCTGTGCTATGACCATCCATGCTTTTTAGCCTCATCTCTTCAGATAACAAGGATGCAACTACATCCTCATACTTCAATGTAGATTGAGTGGTACTACCAAATGCTACAACCACATTATCCCAAGAGTATAGAAAAGAACATAAAAAAGTAATACACTTGTCTTCTTATGCAATCATAATATTAACAGAGACAAGTTGACTTACCAGAGTATTAAAGGCATTTAGATGTTCTATCACATAATCTCCATCTTCCATCCTACTATGATACAACTTATTTTGAAGAAACAACTTTTTTACCAGAGACTTTGATTGATACAAATTCCCCAACTTATCCCATAGTTCCTTGGCTGTAGATTCTCCCGAGACATTCAACAACACCAAATCTTCTAGGCAAAGTCGAATAGTACTACTTTCTCTTCTGTTCAATTTCTCCCAATCTTCCTTCGACATATGAGTAGGTGGTGTACTAGTAGTTTGTGTACTAGTAGGTTCTGTACCAGTTGACGGTGTACTAGTAGGCTGTGTACCAGTAGGATGTGTACCAGGATCCACAATGATCCATTGTTCTTTGTTTACAAGAAGGTCCTCCATCTTGAGCTTCCATAGCTCAAAGTTTTTACCGTTGAACTTCTCTATCTCGATTCTAGAAGAGATCGCCATTCCTCTTTCTACACTCAAATCACCACTACAAAAGCTCCCACTAAGCCCAGGTTTATCACAGACCCAAGATAAACTTGATCTATCAAGATTGAGCCAAACCCTTAGCAACAAAGGCGCCCATGGATATTTTAGGGATGGAAATTTATTTTAAAATGTAGAAACCTTAACAAATCTTACTAATCCTTCATATGCCAACTATAAATGTTGGGCGATATTTTTGTAAAAATATTCGAACTTCTAAGGATTTTATATAGTTTTTATAAAATTTTGGCGATTTTTAAGGTAAAATAATTTTATCTTATAGAATTTGGGTGAATCATTTTTAAAATAGAAAATCTCATTTTTGGAAAACCATGGAAAATTAGCACATGAGCGAAATTTATCCCCTAAAATCATTCATGAAGGCATCCCCCTGAAGCCAAAAACGAGCTCTGATACCACATGTAAGTCTTAAACCTGTGAAGTAAAGCAATGCATATAGATTCTTAAGCAAAACATAAATTAATCAATGGTTCATACACATAATACACAGAGATTTATACCAGAAACCCTTAACCGGGAGAAAACCTTTCAAATCTTCATTGTATTAATTTCACCATTCACCATACAATATATATACAATGTTTTTAGGTATTCTGTAGATACCAAAACACTAATCCCTTAATCCAGGATTAATTTAGAAAACCTCTAAAAATAGAAAAACCCACTAAAAATAGAAAATACCACCCAAAAATCTAGGAGGGATCATTAGACGCAGTTGTCGAATCTGACATGCCCACACACACACACATGCAAAGAATATAACACATACCCAACAATGAGCACTCTCCATCTCATTCATAAGAAATAATATGTTTTTGGTGACCTCTTTGATCTCAAATCTTTTAATGCCATTTAAACTTGGCTAGTAGATTGTTTCTCTGTCTTGTGAGAGTCTTCACCCATATCAAGGTACATTTCCACCCTGAATTCTCTTTTCTTTCAACTTAGCTCCATTACGTGTCTCCATTCCTCATAATACACCTCATAAAAGGAGAGAGGAGTGATATTTTCGCTAAAAAAGTCCTCAATTTTTTTTGGAAATGAACACATTGAGGGATGCCCGATTGTTGGTGCATGAAGATAATAATTATATTGGAAGCCACAATTTTTGATGATTTGATCTCATACATGATCGTTTGGTCCTTTACCATCATTATACAGTGGGAATTAAAGTGGTAGTGTGCACAATTACTATACTCGCGAGAATCGCTAGTATGACCTTGGGATGATTTCTTGGGTTGATCAAGTATTGTCTTTTCAATACTTGCCATATTTGTGTGTATGGTGTGTCTCCCTAGATTCTCATGAGTACAATTGTCATGGTTTGATGCAAGGGTCTTTTAGCTTATGGGGTTGTTCTTAACCTAAGTTTATTTTATCCAAGTCCATAAAGTTGATGAAAAGATCATTATTTTCTGTGGAGAACACAAGAAAGGCAATTTGATAGCAAATTTAAGGGTTTCTGAGGATTTTTTAGGTGATTTATGGGGAACAATGTTTTGGGCCAGTTTCTGCTTGGGAAAAAATCAGACTTCTGCAAGCTTTTATTCCCTCAAAGTTCTTCATTTTTGGGCCTTTGCAAATGCTTGGGACAATTGGGAGTACTAGAGAACCATCTACAATATCATTGAAGCATTTATAGCATCATTTAGAATGGGTTTGAAGGGTTTACAGTCAAGATTTCAGGTTTCTTTTCCTACCAAAGGTATTTAAGATTTTTTTTTTTCCAAAGCTTGATCTTTTGCTTTCAAGTTTGGTTTGGTCGAGGCTTGAAAATGGCTCTAAATTTTAAATCATCATCAGAAATATTAGACATCTGTTACTGATTTGGGAAAAAGTTAGAGGTTGATTGGGTGCAATGTAAACTATGCAATGAGAAATTCTATAGTTGTATGCAAAAGTACTAGAATTGATATCATGAAGATTGTTGGGGGTAACTTGGACACAATTTAAAGAGAAACAATAAAGAAAGAGGTCAACAATAGAGATTGGGAGAGGTCTTGGAAATAGAGGGTTGCAAGGGGTGGGGGGGGGGGGGGGGTACCTTAAGGGTCATTGTGGGTCATGCAAACACCTAAAGTGATGCATAGGCTAGTCCATCATTTTTCCCTTCCACCGCTACTGCGCAATCAAATTCCTCTATTTTTTTGTCTCTAGTACATCTCTTGGGGCACAAATCACCTTATATTATGTAGGAAAGTGAAGGGGAAACAAGAGGTAGAGAGAACCATAGGTAGATAGTAGTACTAGCCTTTTTTTCCCTTTAATGTTTTCTAGGGAAACCCATTCCATCAGGCTATGTGCGATATTATTGTTGTTTTTAGTCCAGTCTTTAGAACCCCTACTTATGTGAAGCTTAGAAGATCCCTTTTGCAAGATGTAAATTCTAATATCTTGGAGAGGTTGATAGAGTTGAGGGGATCTTGGGAAAATATAGGACATGTTGTAATGTTAGATGGTTTATAAAGGGAGGAAGAGTACCATAATGGATTTTCTGGTTTTATTTCCTAGAGGTTTATTTTTCCTTAAATCTGATTCAATGCTAATTATGTCATGTATGTTATGTAAGTTATCACTGATTCAATCCTAATTATGTCATGGTGAGAAAATTGTAGATGGAAAATAAGAAGACACTTACATGGACACCTTGTGTAGCACATTGCATAGGTCTTATGTGGAGGATGCGGGAAAATTAAGTTAGATTAGGGAACGTGTACAACACAAAAAATATAGCATAAGTTGTATATGATCATCTACAATGATGAGGTAATTTTCCTATGGCAAGGACTTGGCTAGGCATAGGGCTATGATATGTGCAATGAGATTCATTTCGTAGCAATCAATATTTCAATAGAAGTTGTCTTTGAAGACAATGTTTATATCTAACAAGTGAACCTATGTACCTTCTGAATGAAGCCTGAGAGGATTGTTGTGCCTGGTCTTGCTTAATTGTTTAATGAAGAATTTTGGAAAAATGTGGATGAAAATTACTAAGCCTCTGGTTCTTGTGTTGTGCATTATTTATGGATGAAAATTCACCATGAGGTATTATATGAGTCTATAGAACTAACAAAGGGGACAAAGCGAGATGTTTATAACAATGATGATGATAAATTCTAGGTACTCTAGGATGTTATTGATAAATTCCAGAATGATATACTCCAATGACTGGGACATGTTGTTAGGGATTACCTAAACTTACATTTAAATTATAACATGCAATGAGAAAGGATCGTGAGTTTATGTTAGCTAATGATTCACAATGAGAGTAGAATTTGATATGACACTAGCTTGGGCAATATAAGAGAGCTATTGAAATGTTTGGTTGGCTCATTGTAGTGTGGGCTAGGAGTCTACAACCCTATATGGGAGAAATGTTGAGGCGCAAAGTGTTAAGTTTTATGTTATAATTATAATAATAAAGTCGGCTCAATTAAAACTAATAATAATAATATTTATAAAAAAAAAGCCGGCTTAATATATGAAGGTCGTAATAATTACTTTTTACCTTTAACATTACCTCAAGTTTTTCACTCTAAAAAAGGTTTGCACTTCCAAATATTTGATCCCTCTCGACGCTTGATAGATCCAGGGTTAAGATGGATCTATGTTGGTTCTATCCATTCTTGGCCATGGGAATGTGGTTTAGTGGCAAGTAATGAGGTGATCAAGTTTGCATTGATGCAAATACATGGGTCCAAAACTCCCTGAGTGGGTGCATATGAGGCTAGGTGAAATTCCTGGTGATTTTGATGGCATAGATACACCCCTAATAGCACGACAACTTAGCCAAAAGGAAACGTGTAAGTTTCTATAAGTAGTGTTTCCATAAAACAACGTTTTTAGCTACTCAAAAACCCTGAGAACAAAGTGTACCTAGGTACACTATGTATCTGTAGCTCAAATGAAAGAGCCCAAAGAGAGATTTCTAATGGTGTAAATCGTTGGTCAAACATAGCTTTTATGAGGAAGTTACAGGACAAACAATGGAGGGTAAATTTTAAGACCCAACTAACTTCAAAGAGCCATAAATTTCTTCTCCAGAATCAGATTGAGGCACATGAGTAGTCCATGGAAATATATTGAACCATAAAAAATATTCCTAGAGATGAATTAAAATTTTGGAAATGTTAAAAATGTTTAATATGGAAAAGAAGGTACCTGTAGCATTCCAGACCAAAAACATGAATTGGCCTAAAACTTCAACAGGCTGCAACTAGCATCCCAGAACCCAGAAAAACGTGAAACTTGGAAAGACTGTCCAAAATATGTATATGAATAAACTAAATTGAATTCCTACTAAAAATCCAATGGAGTAGGTGCAAAAATTCATAATTACTGTGCATAATTACACCAAGTTGAAGAATGAACAGAAAAATTAATGGACGATTTTCAAATAACCATAACTTTCTTCTCAAGACTCATAATTGAGCATTGAAACAGTCGTTGGAAAGGTCTTGGACAATGGAATATAATTATCCAACTAGAAAATTGATCTAGGCATTCAATTGTTAGGAAATCAGAAGAATTTTTTTTGATATATTATTGAACCAGAATGGTTCATATTTTTCATGAAATTGATGAGTCAGTTAACCTGACAAAGTTTTGTTGGCTGCACATTTTGCAGAGTTAACAACAACTAGATCATACTAGGATCAACACATAGTGCATAGGAATGGAATATGCACATGAGGCTTATAGTCAGGAAGATAAGATCAGAGGGATGGATGTCCATATGGGAATTGAAGTAACAAAATCCAATGGACATGGAGAAGGAAGGGATGAAAACATGAATATGGTAGAGACCATTAAAAATTTGTAGAAGGATGTCCAAAGCCATAAAGCTGATAATGAAAGTGATGTAGATCCCCCTTCTCCCCTTAGGGATACACGACCTCCTGGTATAGGATCATTCAAATCAAGGAGTCATATCGACTCTTTGGGCCTTTATTAGACCCCAATCAATCTACACAGGTCCTCTTTCCTTCAAAGTGCAGGTTTTGTCAAACCCACAGACTCTTTTCTGGCTTCTTTGAAGAATTAAAATAACAGATACTAGCTCCCCTCACTAGGTCCTTTCCTTCACATGTGACCTTGGGCTATGACCTCATGTCAGCACATGATTGCGGGGTGGCCAAGAGTGGTTTGATACCACACTGATTTTCTCCCCACAATTCACTAGCAGCTACCACGTATCCGTCTAAAAATACTGTGGTTTTGAATGCGACCCACTCCAAGATTTTTAAAACTCGAGCACCTTTTTTCCCTGTAATTAAACACGACTGTCGATCTTGTGATCTTGGGCATTGATTCTTGATCGAAGATTGATATTTGTCCTCTTTCTGTCTTGATCAACTATCAGTCAACAACCCTTTTTCTCCTTTCACACGCACTCCCAAATCTCCACGATCTATCAACTTGTGACCTCCTTCCAAACCAACGACTACGATTGATTTTTCCCTTAGGACTTCAAGAGTTTCAACTCTCAATTCTTTCTTCCTCTACAATACTTCCACTTGAAGTTGAGGATCTATCGATGCGTGTCCTTCATAGATCGATGACTATGGTTCACTTCTTCTCTTGGAGCTTCGGGAGTTTCAAATATCAGTCTTCGCTTTCTCCCGAAGTGATTTCACCTGAAGACAACGATCTGTCGATGGGTGTCCCTCACAGATCGATGACTGTGATTCACTTTGTCTCTTCGGGCTTCAGGAGTTTCAACGTTTAATATTCTCTTTCTCTCGGATTGCTTTCACCCAAAGATGATGATTTGTCGATGCTTGTCCCTCATAGATTGATGATTGTGGTTCACTTTAGATCTTCAAGCTTCGAGAGTCTCAACTCTTGAACACTCTCTTTCTCTCGTAGTGGTTTCACCCGAAGTTCATAGATCTCTGCCATGTGTCCTTATGAATCAAATGGCTATGATTTTACTTTGACTCTTCGAGGTTCGGGAATTTCAACTCCTCGACTGAAATCCTCGAAGTGACTTTCCCCAAAGTCTCATATATATTGACATGTACCCTCCCTGGTGACCAACGAACATGATCTAATCTTTGACGATTTCGCTCTCTCATGGTCTACAAACTTCCAAAGTTGTAGGTATTGCACCACTTGTCCCTCTGGGTGATGGATGGTCCCTAATCACTTCAGGACTTTGGGACTTTGACAAGTCCGCTCTCCTGTGCACGCAAAGGGTTAAGGCCTATGCACTTTACCTGGATCGGATGACTGTCGATCCTTTGATCTTAGATCTGACAGATGGGATTTTTCCTTCTCCTCGTTCATTCCTTCTTCATCTTGGACCCCATTCTGATGGTCTAGATCTCTTCTTGTAGCCGAGTTGATGGTTGTTGTCACTCTTCCTCTCGAGATTCTTTGTTCTCCTAGACTTGGGAAATTTTCTAAGTGTTCAAAGGTTTTGGTCTTTGAACCTTCTCTTGTTAAACCAGTTGAAAGGGTCTCAACTTTGCTTTTCCTCCTGATCTTTGATAATGAATATTGTCCTAGAATCTGGTGCACACTTGTGCTTTGCGTGCAAAATTTCACTCCTCCTCCGAAGCTTATGGATATTGGAATAAGTTCACTTCTGCACGCACTCCTTACACTGACTCTCTTGAGATTTTTCTTACTCAAGTTCTAAGGTTTTAGTCCCTTTACTCCTCAAAGGGATTCTCGTGCCTTCTCGACAACTTTTTCTCAATGCACACTTGTAGATCTTACAGAGTATTCAACAAATCCATAAGTACCTTCCTCTAATACTCTTTTCTTTGAAATCAACATAGAGTTATTCTGTGCACTCTTTCACCTGCTCAATTCCCACCTGGTCGAGCTCTATAGATTTCTTAGTGACTTTGTCTCTCCGTGTTTCCTCTGCACATTTTCTCCTCTAAGGTATTCAACAACCTAGAGGCTTCCCCTGAGTTGTTATCACTTTGGTGCTTCCTCCTGGCCCATTATTTTATGACTCCACAGAGTTCAGATGCTCACTCCTTGTGCTAGATACAAAACCTATGATGTTCTGTTGTGAACCCCTTGCACAGCCTAAAGAATCCAGAATGATATTTCAAACTTAACAAGGATAGAGAAATATATCTTCCTACTGCAGATGAAACATATCATGCATATACAACATACATAAACACACACAGATAACATTCATCAGATACACATAAAAACAAAGAAAGTTCACATGCAGAAACAAATGCTTTCTTTCTATTAAGATGAATGTATGATTACAATATGTGTAGGCTAGACTGTAACCGAGTCTCAACTCTCTCAATCTCCCTTAAAGAACTATTCTATCTCCTATTTCCTCCTCTGAGGATTTCTAACTAACTTGCATCTACCTCCTATTCAATAACAATACTCCTCTAGAAGCCTCATTCAGGCATACAATACCTCTACTTATACAAGAGGGTTCCTAGGGTTCCCTCCAAATAACAATCTTCCCGATAGAAGATAACTACCCATTAAGCACCGTTACATTAAAGTCTTGGAGTGAAACTCCCATACCACTCGTGATCATTTGCTCCCAATCATTTTGATCTTTTTCAGTTTCAATCAATTAAAAAATTATTTACAGGAAACACTAGTGTTTAATATTCCAAAATGATTCAACGACGCACTAGGACGCTGAGTTATCTCTCCTCGTGTGCTTTCTGACGATGCTTCTACATCAGAAAGTCTTATGAGATCCAAGGAGAAACAAGATGAATTCAACATGAAGTTAATGCAGAGCTTGAAGAGAATAGAAAATAAATTTGATAAGGATAGTGGCTCAAGCAAATCGAGAAGTCACAGGTCTCCTGATGAGAAAATAAGAACAAGAAGTGTTAGTAGACATCACTGTCACTCGTCGAGGCATTCCAATAAGAGATCACACAACAAATCAAGTCATCCCCTGTCAGGAAGCATAATACATCTGGGGTGGATGAGCTACGAGGAGAAATGAACAAAATCAAACCTCCTTCATTTGACGGTGAGCACAAGAAGGATGAAGATGTAGAGACATGGATGCTGGGCATGAGAAATTACTTTCAATTGCATAATTATTCTTCTCATGCAAAATTAATAATTTCCATCTATCAACTCAAGGGAAAGGAATCCATGTGGTGGGATCAACCTATGCAGGTGCAACACATTAAAGAGAAAAATCTTGCTTGGAGGGAATTCAAGAAGTATTTTGAAAAGAAATACTTGACTAAGAGATACTATGAAAGAGTTCTTTGAAATCAAGCTTGGGAGTATGACCATATATGAATACAAAAGAAGGTTCTTAGAACTGCTGAAGTATGTTTCTTTCATCAAGGATGATATAGTTAAGATTTAGATGTATTTGAGTGGATTTCCACCATTCATCAGTGATAAAATACAATATGATGATCCCAAAACATTGGAGGAG
Source organism: Picea glauca (assembly GCA_000966675.3). NCBI lineage: Eukaryota > Viridiplantae > Streptophyta > Pinopsida > Pinales > Pinaceae > Picea > Picea glauca. Next base: position 381,576 of record JZKD02S1778767.1, on the reverse strand, counting down.
ACCATAAGGTGAGCTAAATGCCTATATGATCAGCAAAAAGCAAGGCCAAATTTCCAAAAATCTTGGGAAGACAAGAATAAATTCAAGATGGATAAGAGGAATAAGGGAACTAAGCCACCATTCTTTAGAAATAGTCCTCAGGGACAACCAAATTCTAGAGAACCCAGAATGATGGAGACAGGGGGTCAAAGGCCAAGGCAACTACCTATTCAATGTTGGTTTTGTATAAGAGATCATACGTTTAGAGATTTCCCCCACAGAGGTGAAAAAGAGAGGACTGTTCACAATGTACATCAAGCTGAAATAGTGCAAGACATGGGCATAAGTGTACCAAGGATCTATGCAACCCTGGACAACAAGGAAGCAGAGTATCAACCACATATGATTGAAGTGGAAGGTATGATCAACAACCAAACCAATTCCATTTCAATTGATTCAAGAGCTATTCATAGTTATATAGATCCTAAGATGGTGGAAAGTTTTCATTTGCAAAGAAGCAAGCATGGAAAATCTTGGTTGGTGCAGCTGGCTACCAGAGCCAAAAGAAAAGTTAATGATATGGTTAATTCATGTCCTGTGGACATGAATGGATTGAACTGTTGATACTAAGAGGGGGGTGAATCAGTATCAATTACAATTTAAAAACTTTTTCAACTTATACTTAAACCATTCAATTATATCCAATGAGAAATGAACAATATTATAAGAGTTACACCAATACACCACAATACACCATGCACAATATATGATAAATAATCAGTAGTTATTGTTCAAGGGAAGTAATGACTTCCAAAGGTAGCTACAACTTCCAAATATAAAGGGAGGGATAAACCTCCAAGAGGAAGATACAATCCTCCAATATCAAGAGAGGGTTGAACTCTCCATCCTTTCCCCTTCCTTCCACCCAAGAATATATGAGAGATAATAAAACTTTACATTAAATCATCACCATCAACCAACCATCACATAGAACCTGATAATGCTTCCTGAGACTTCTTCAACTTCTGCAATTCTTCAATTATTGGAATAATATGATCCTATAGATAATATTACTCAATGTATTCTTTGAAACTCCTCCAAGTTTCACTCCTTGAATCCTCCCCAAAAATAAGTTATAGAGAGAATGGTAGACCTTATTCAATTCTGG
>JZKD02S1778767.1:350798-363688 GCA_000966675.3 Picea glauca | reverse complement strand
GGACTTTGATGAAAATTTTGCACCAGTGGCAAGATTGGAAGCTATCAGAATGTTTCTTGCTTATTCTTGTCATAAGAATTTCAAATTTTATCAGATGGATGTTAAGTCAACGTTTATTAATGGAGATCTCAAGGAAGAAGTATATATGGAGCAACCTGAAGGATTCTCATTGACAGACAACCCTAATTATGTTTGTAAGCTGAAGAAGGCCTTATATGGACTAAAACAAGCACCACGAGCTTCGTATTATAGACTGGACAAATTTCTACAAGAAAAAGGGTTCAAGAAAGGTACTGTTGACAGTAACCTTTACATTAAATCTGAAGGCGATAATTTACTAGTTGTTTTGGTTTATGTAGATGATATTATTTTTGGCTGTACTAATGAATCATCTGTCCAGTGGTTTGCTAAATCTATGCAAACAAAATTTGAAATGTCCATGATAGGAGAACTGTCATATTTTCTTGGGTTACAAGTAAAACAAAGCTCTGCAGGAATTTGTATCTCTCAAGAAAAATATTTGAAAGAGATGTTGAAGAAATTTTAGATGGAAGATTCCTCTACAGTTAGCACACCTATGGTGGTTGGTTGCAAGCTGAGTAAAGATGATATCTCAACTGATGTTGATCAAAGAACATATCTCTCTATGATAGGCAGTCTCCTGTACATCACAACATCCTGTCCTAATATAATGCAAGCTGTTGGAATGGTAGGTCATTTTTAGTCTGCTCCTAAACAAAGTCATTTGGTAGCTGTTAAGAGAATATTTAAATACTTGAAGGGAACAATGACTTATGGACTGTGGTATCCTAGAAATCAGAATTTCCAGTTAACTTCTTATTCAGATAAAGACTGGGAAAACTGTGTTGATGAGAGAAAAAGAACCAGTGGAGGAGCATTTTTTCTGGGTGACTAATTAGTTGCATGGATTAGTAAGAAGAAACGATCTATTTCATTATCCACTACAAAGACAAAATACATTACTGCTGCTACTTGCTGCACACAAATCTTATGGATGATACAAACTCTTGCAGATCTAAAGGTAACTTACACTGATCCGATTCCAATTCATTGTGATAACACAAGTGCCATTAGTGTCTCCAAGAATCCTATTCTTCATTCCAAGACTAAGCATATTCCAATCAAGTACCATTTTATCCGAGAATAAGTTACAAACATAATTGTTCAGCTTAATTATATTCCTTCCAAAGAACAGATTGTTGATATCTTTACTAAATCATTAGCAACGACCCCTTTTAGTTACCTTCGTCAAAAGTTGGGGGTTATAATCTCCGGTGTTTAATCTGTTCACTTGGTCAGGGGGAGTACTTATTGAATATCTGGTGTATTCCCAAGATGCTTATAGTCGACAGGGGGAGTATGTTTTTGCAACAGATCATGGGAAGAATGTTTCTTCTTTGACATTGATGTCAAAGGGGGAGAAAAGAGCAGGAGAGAAGATCTGAATACATGTGGGTTCTTGGAAGATCTGAAGACATGTGGGTGCTTATGTTGCCATCAATGCCAAAGGGGGAGATTGTTGGAAAATATTTAAACAGATAGTTAATAGACAACGAATGCTTGTCATTGATGGCAACAATGAAGATGACATGAGAACAACAAGTTTGTAATTGACAGGAAAATAGAAGATAAGTACAGAGAGGTGAATGATCGAAAGAAGTGAAAGAACGAAGGCAGCGAATGACCGAAGGAAGCGAATGATCGAAGGCAACGAATGAGCGAAATTTTGAGATGAAGAATCTCTGATCGTTGAAGAGGGAGACAGATCTCAGTCGTCAGATCCGAGCGCAGGGTCTGACCACCGTTGGATTGAGGAGAACCTGCACGGTCTTTAAAGAGGAAGGAGAAGAGGGCATAATCGCAATATGAAAATCGCGATGAAATCTGAGCCGTCAGATCTAGCTTTGATCTGGACCGTTGATTTTCTTCATGGAGTATCAGGGATCGGGACTTTGAAATGACAAAAACACTTGACAACAAGAATGCCAAAATCGTGATATGCTATATGGAGATTCAATCACAGTCGTTAAATCAAGCTTGGATCTGGACCATAGATGTAACTCCATATCGGAGTTTCAGGGATCACGACATCAAGAGGAATATAAAACAAGGCAACAAAAATGTCGAAATCGCGATTCAATCACAACCATTGAATCAAGAACATATCTAGATTGTTGGCTCAACTCTGTGTCGGAGTTTCGAGAATCACGATTTTAAAAAGAAAAGAAACAAATGAAACAAGAATCCCGATTTCGTGATATGCGATATCGCGATTCAATCGTAGCTGTCAAATCAATATCAGACCTGGACAGTTGATCAAACTCCATATCGGAGTTTCGCGAATCGCGACATATTGAGGCAAAGAACGCAATGCAACAAGAATGCCAATTTCGCGATATGTGAAATTGTGATTGGATCTGAATCGTCAGATCAAGAAATAATCTGGATCGTTGATATGACTTCTTCACAGAGTTTTGGGGATTAGGATTCGTAAGTGACAAAAACTATGAACACCAAGAGTGCCAAAATCGTGATGTGTGAAATCTCGATCGGATCTGAACCGTTGGATCAAGTATTGATTGGAGGGTTACTGTTCTTTCTCACAGATTAACTTTTTAGTTACAAATCCGTTAGTGAAATGGACTCATGATTTCCAATCAGTTGGCATTTCATTTGCTTAGACAGTTGTTGTCATTTTTCCTAAGGAGTTGGGAAGTTGAACAGTCGTGTTGGAGTGTATAAAAGAAGATGAAGCAGACTGTGTTTGGTTGATTGCTCTGGAAGTGAAAAAGAATGAAACTGTAAGAATATAGAAGAAGAGGATGCGTAGGAGGAGATTGAGCATATGTGAAGTGTGAGATGAAATGCATAGTAGAATAACAGAACGAGTTGAAGAAGAGCAGAATGAGAGTACAAGTTGATGCAGAGCATACCTGCTGAATAGACAGAGGAAGAGAAGAGCAGCAGAACAGTGTGTAGAAGACCAGATTTACAGAACAAAGAAAGATTGGTAAGAACTGATGTATCTGTAAAGTTGAATTTTTATTTAGCCATATATATTTAAGGGTGGTTGGGAGGTTCTCGGAAGGACTGTTGTCCCCATAAGTTCAAGTGGGTGCTTGAACACAGGAAGTTGTAGCTTCCATCTGGTTGTAGCCAGAGAAACCAGGGTGGCAGGGTGGTGCTAGGGAGAACAAGTGTTCTCTGTTATACAGGTTGGAGCCTATGTAACGGGAAGTTGGTGCTTCCATCCAGTTGGTGCTAGAACATTCAGGAATTTGGTGCTTCCATCTAGTTGGTGCTGGGATATTCAGGGAGTTGGTGCTTCCTTCTAGTGGGTGCTAGAGAAACCAGAGAGTTGGTGCTCTCAAACAAGTTGCAGCTTGTAAAACAGAGGTTGCAGCCTCACATTGAGTTGGTGCTCAATCATAGATGATGTACAAAACTTAAAAGACTGCCTATCATTTCGAAGAAGAAGGGGTTTTCTCCCTTTATGGGTTTCCTCGTGAAAAATATGTCTATGTGTATACTTTATGTGTGACTGTTGTTCTTTACCTTTACTGTCCATATGCTGTAAATTGTTGATGACCACATGAGGAAATTTTAATAATGTTTTAACAGACTTAAAATTGTCTAAGCTCACATACAACTGATTCACCCCCCCCCTCTCAGTTGTGTTAATAATTCCAACATAATATCCATCCTTGCACTCGTAGCGCAGATGGGCTGGCTCATTCATCAGATGGATGTAAAAAATGCGTTCCTTAATGGGATCATTGAGGAAGAAGTGTACATTGAGAATCTAGAAGGTTTTGAGACCTTTGACAAAGATCACATGTGTGCAGACTCAAGAGAGAACTATATGAGTTGAAGCAAGCACCCTGTGCTTGGTACACTTGGATAGACAACTATTTCACCAGATTGGGCTTCACCAAAAGTGAAGCAGATGAAAACCTATACCAAATTGTGGTGGAGGGTAATATTTTAATCATTGTGATATATGTTGATGATTTAATACTGAATGGTGATGAGCAGCTGGTACACTCATGCAAGGAGGACCTATGCGGTTAACTAGCTAAGTCAAGCGATGGTTAAGCCTACCAAAATATTTTGGAAGGCGGGTAAACATGTCCTGAGATATATGAAGGGCACATATGAGTATGGATTATGGTATAGATAGATGAATGAAGTGAAGTTGCATGGCTTCACAGATGCAGATTGGGCGGGAAACCCAACGAACAAAAAGAGCACATCAGGGGGGATGTTTAGTATCAGATCTACAACTATTTCTTGGTACAACAGGAAACAAAGATCCATGGCACTCAGTTCAGTGGAAGCGGAATACATGGAAGTGAGTCAATATGCATGTGAGGCTATCTGGATGAGAAAGATCTTGGTTGGTTTTTTTGGTTCTCATTTAGATCCGACAATGATTCGTTGTGATAATCAAAGTTGCATTAAACTCTCGATTAATCCTATGTTTCATGATAGATCTAAGAATATATATATCCGGTATCACCATCTCAGAGATTGTGTGTAGCGAAATATCATGTTGCTTCAGTACATTCCTACAGAAGACCAAGATACAAACATTCCGACGAAGGTGCTCACCAGGAGAAAATTCGAATATCATAGAGATAGGATTGGGGTGAAGGATACTCCCTTTCTTTTTGAGAGGGAGTGTTGAAAAGTAACAAGAAACATGTGTCTAATTTACTTTTCCCTTAAATAAATTGGACAATAAATATTAATCTGTTATCTCATTATTACTTGAAATAATTAACTGAAATGGAAAATCACTTAACTATGGGAAATTTGAGTTCAAAGGTTGGTTGGTAAGACATGGAGGTGACTTGAAGTTGTAATAGAGTTACAAGTGTAGTTATGAGAGTTGTTAAGTAGTTTAACTTAGTTAAGTGAGTTAAGCCAAGTTGTACTAGTTGTAACCAAACTTACACCAGTGAGAATTCAGTGAATTAATTATTAATTAATTCAAAATCAGTGAACTCACATGCAACTGAAGATTCACCATGGTTAACTACATGCATGTTAGATCTAGTGGATACCTAGTTGAGATAACATGTGAAAGGGACAGGTTGTATATCAATTTTGATTTGAGTGAAGTGCACTCATGCAATCACACATGCAGTGGATATGCTCATGAGCATGTGCAAAACTAGGCAATTCGAATTCACTGTGAGAATTCTAATTGCAGGGATTGTGCAGAGGAGGCAAGCTGTCTAGACATAGAGAATTGACACATGTATTTACTTAGTTTTGTATGACAGTGTGAGACGATTGTATTGTACTGAGAGCTCTTGGATTAGAGTTTTTTATGATATTTTTTATGATCCATGATATACATAATATATGATAGTGGGGTTTTAGCTTTATGCTTTCCTGGAAATTTTTTTGTGTTATGTGTTCTTGATATTTCACTTTGTGATCGTGGTTTAATTTCCACAAGAATATTAGTAGAAGAGATTCTATATTTAACAGTGGCATATAATTGTTAGATCAGGAGAATCATAGGAAATACTTAATTTGTATTGAAATTTCTACAATGGGAAGTTGTAACAATGGATTTCATCACCAAACTGCCTAGAACAAACAAGAAACATGATTCTATCATGGTAGTGGTGGATAAGCTTACTAAAACTACCCATTTTATTCTAGTAAATCTCACTCACAAGGAAACCAACATTGTTGATGTTTATATGAGAGAAATTGCTCGATTACATGGTATACCCAATACAATTGTTTCTAACAAAGATCCAACATTTACCTCAAATTTTTGGAAGGGATTGTTTAATGGATTTGGAACAAATTTAAATTTTAGTACAACTTATCATCCAGAATCAGATGGACAAATAGAGAGGGTGATGTTGAAATGGGTACTTGACACTGAGAGGGGGAGGTGAATCAATGTCAAAAAACTTTGGAAAATTATCCACTTCTTACAAATTCACTGAACAACAAATATTTATTTCATTTTCTCAATCAATATATATAAAAGAATACATGTTTTATTTATTAAATAACTTGAATGAATACATAAGATCAATCTTTGAATATCATCTTTTCATACAATTATGAGAGACCCATCTCTCTGTTACAAGACCCAACTTGTAGTTCTTAGATCCAACTGAGAAATGAGGAATCCAACAACAAGTCCTGACTTGTTGATCTCAGATCCAACTAATATGTGAGGAATCCAATCCTCATACAAGATCTAGCTTGTAAACATGCACCAACCTGATAGAATGAACTTTCATTAAATCCATTATATATATAAATATATGTACTTCAACAAATTCAACTACACACTCTTCTCACCATTCCTTCTTGTTTATATAGTCTTCCAACTGGTGTGAATTTGAATCATTGTGTCTCTTGATATTTGAACCATTGTACCTTTTCATTTAAAATGATAATATTAATCTTTAATTAATATCATTTTTCCTTTTATCCTTTATTCATAATGCTCATGAATTAAATCTCTTTTAATCATGACCGTGTGTTGGTTATTTTGTCTTCATGAGTTGATCACAGACATGGATCAACTCATCATATCGTTCTCATGATTCTGTTGCATGCTTTGTTCACCAATGGATCATCTTTGATCTCTTATCGATTCTCTATAATGTTCTAGTGTTAAATCTCTGTCGAATTAAATTTGTATGAGGTGCTTCCTTCATACCATTTTCATATGATCGTAGGTGTAGAATCACAGGCTTATTGATTGAAGTGTTGCCTCATTTTACCCTTATTTCTCTATTCCATACAACTGCAGGTGTTGACCAGGCGCTAGGCTAAATAAGTGCTTGATCATTTGTCAAGATCAACGATCACATTTTAATCATATGATGATATGGATGACTGTCGTTATTTTGGGACTTCGTCCTTAACAACTTTCAGCCTTAGTAATATTTCAAATCTCTGAAGCAGGTTCCTCCGAAGTAGATCAGACGATGATTATTCATTCTTACATTAGTTTGACGATCCTAGGTTGTCCATGGGTTTCGAAAAAATCAACGATTACGAATTAATCAAGAGTTGAGATGAATGACTCTCATTTATTTCAGGACTTTGACTATTCCACTTATGTTATAGTTCCATTGTACTAGTTCAATGGTCGAGAACTCTTTCGAAGTGTTCTTTAGATCATATGACTCATGTGCACTTTGAGACTTTGTCATTATCTGACTATGCCACGTGTCATTGCTAACGTGTTCTGCTAACATGGTCTACCACATGTCCTTGTTGAAGTGGTCTGCTGACGTGGTCTGCCACATGTCCTTACTAACATGGTCTGCTGATGTAGATCTCCCTAATCTAACGATCATAATAATATCTGAAATGTATCTCAGATCAACAACTGAGAGATACTTCGGATTTTAGGATTTCGGGACTTTGGATAATTCGATCTCTCGACTTCACAATACTTCCGAAGTGAGATTCCCCAAAGTGTAACTTCCTCACAGCTTTTAAAACGAAACGAATTTTGTTCGTTGATCATGGTTTTAGATTGACGACTTGATCTATCTGTGATACTTCTTTTCCTTGGATTAAATCCAATGACTCTTCTTCTAGCTTATTCTGTCCCCTTCCACTTTAGAATGATCCAACAGTTTGTCGGGTATTCAAATATTTGAATTCTCAGCCCTTTTACTTCGCTTATCCTATCCTTCCACTTAATGTGATCTGACAACTGACGAAAATTTGGGTAATCGATATCTTAGATCTCAGCTCTTGCTTATCCTATATTTCCACTTTAAAGTGATCCAACGGACGAGAAGACTCTTGAAGCAGATCAACAATCAAGGATGATTGTGAGGTCTTCAACTAGAATGAATTTTAAGACTATCGTCGATTTCTACAATGGAAACCATTCATTGGTGGTGGAACTGATTCCAATCGTAGATCTATTGTCGAGTGACGATCGTTGGTTGATGTGGATTGTGGAACCAGAACTTGCGAGTGGTTTAATTTGTTAGCCAAAATCTGCAATATGAAGTTGTGAAATTGTTGGTGAGTCAAACACAATCGTTGATCTTTGAACCTATAAGATCTGAAGGTCCTGACTAATTGCGAGATTGGAACTAGCGAGTCATTTAATTCTCCTTTTGCTCTCCACAATCTATCCCTATCGTTGATCTGGTGTGCATATCCGATGGTTACAACTTGATCTGATCATTGACCAAGCCTCCAATGGTCCTTAAGCCTACGGTCACTCATATGATCGATGTCTGTTACATGAGATGATCAACATCATCAATTTCTTGATCGGACAAATACTGAGGCTTCTTACCTTTTCCTGTGCATCGATCAACTATTCAGTATTTCCATCGATCCCAATGACATTTCTACAATGAAATCTTCCTTCTGAGCTTTGATCTTTGGCATACTGTCATACTGGTTTCCATTCTCATCCTTTGCATACTTTCAATGTGCTTTTCCTTCTGAGCTTTGATATCTGCATACTATTTGACATTCTCTACTAACTGATATACTATTGACATCAATGACAATTTCATCTATGATAAATCAACAATGACAATTTATCATAACAAATTATCATCACATCATAATGACATCAACTGTTGACATCAATGACAACATATCAATGACAATATGTCCAAAAATATCCCCCTTTGTCATTGAGGGAAACAAACTAACTTCATACACAAACTCCCCCTGTGATGATGCTTTCCTCCTATGAAGTTACTCTCCCCTTTTGACATCAATGGCAAAGGGTTTCTTCCCTTATAATTAACATATGTCTGTCTGCATGTTGTTGACTAGAATATGAACTTGGGTAACTCCCCCTGGAATCATGTTCTTCCTTCCATAACTGAATGACTCCCCTTGTCAATATGCTCTCTCTCTACTTCTAACTACTCTCCCCCTTTGTTTCTGAAAGGGTAGCTCTTCCTAACAAGGTCTCTTCCCCTATTAATTTACTAAATTCTTATCTCAATTTATTGGGATTTTTGTGTTCAAATAAGTAGTTTTCTTGATACCAATTTTGTAGTGATTGTCGATGATTGAAAACGTCAATGTAGTTCCACTCACAAAGTGTTGCTAAAGATATTATTATAAAACTAAATACTACTAGTAGGTGGGACCCCCTTGAATTATTTAGTAGCAGATCTATTCATTTTTTATGTTATGATGATGTGCTACAAAATTTTACATGGTTGATGTTAACATGGTTGTCATTGATATGAGTTGAGATTTGAGATGTTGTCCCTTCATGATACTATATCCTACTATTCATATATGGTATTTGTCCTTCTCACACCTGCACAACAAACATGTTAGTAAAGTCACATGAAGGGCAGTTTTGAAGAAGGCAAAGTATTACAACGAGTGCAAAGGAACCTAGTTTTGAAATACTACATGCATAAAATATTTGTTGATTATTGTTAATCCTTAGCTAACAAGGAAATGGCTACAAAAAATTGTTAGATTGCATTTTTTATATATGCATATGGTAGAAATTTTGGTGGCGCATTTTGGCAAGGAGATAATGCAATGGTTATGCATTGGTTGATGTAATTGGTAGTTGATATACATATGTTATAAACGTTGGTGACTCATGGAAGTAATGGCTTTGAGATTTTTATGGTGATTATGCTATGGTTCGGGTTGATGTTGATCACGCTATTGGTAACGATTCTATAAATGATAGTTTAGATTGTATAGTGGTCAAACGATTTATTTAAGTTATATTGGGAATATAAACATGGATGGAGCATTTGGCAAAGTAAGAATGAAAATGGTGAATTGTTATACAGAAATTGGATTATGCTATGGTTTAAATGTGTTGATATTCTCGATGCATTGGTTGATTAATGGTGTTAATGGGGGCTCGTTGGCATGTATTGTGGAGTAAATTTTATATTGGTGGAGGCGACATGCATTTACTGCATGTCACCTTTAACCTTCCCGTTGGCCGCCACCCTAGTTGGGATATTGTTTGATCTGGATGTTGTGTTTACGCTCCAAATGTTTAGCAGGGTGAAACCGCTCGACCACCTCTCATCTTAAGGTTTTCGATTAATAGGTATGTCTCTTTTGGCCATTCTTGACTTCACTTTGGTTATGAAATTTTTTTGGCTCAGTTTTGTGGGTTTGTGTTTTTCCTAAGTGCTGCAACTGTGTGGAATGTTGGTTTTGAATGGAAAATGGATGGTTCTTCTTATAATTGTTTTAAGTTCATCGGTGTTGGTGGTCTTCCTGGGTGACAAATATTTGTTACCACTAAGTTTTCTTAAAAGGGTTTTTTAAAATCATGGTCAGATGGTTGTCTTCATGATTCTTGGTTTTAACTAGAGCCCTATTTTCCTGTTCGACCCTGTCAAGTAACTGCCTCCCATTCGCAAGCATCATAGTCCTCCTTATGCATACGCCTTTAGCCTCAAAGTTTCACTATAGTTGGTGCCTTTCCTCTTGTGATGGATACTATGAAAACCCTTAACCCTCCAGACTAGAGCTACATAGGGAGTCTGTTGAGCATGTTAAGTTGTTCCCGATTGTTGTGGTCTATTACTTTGAAGGCGGGCTCACTTGATGTTCGTATAGCGGTCGTGTGGTATAGATTTTTGTCACTTCCTCTATGATAATAGCGTGAGCCTTACATTGCCAATTTTCACTTCTAAAAGTTCACAGTCACTAGCCTAATGTCAAAAGATTTTAGTTTTTTTTAATGGAAGGGCCATTGCCCGTTTCGATTGAGCGCGTGGGTATACACAACTACCATGACTTGTTCGGTTGATTGTTTTTTTTCCTTACCACAATGGCAAATTGTTGGTTATTTTACAGTCACTAGATTTGCACTTATGGTGATTTGGTTTATGTATGACATGGGTCACGAATGCTTAGGGTTTCTCACATAGGTCGCGTTCTCTGTGTGGTGTTTTGCAAATGAAACATGGGGTATGATAACTATTGTTTCCCTGGGGTGAATGATAATTGAATTGCGTAGCTATAGAAGGCATATCCACGACATCCTTCATTGGTTTAATAATCCAAGCATGCATAGCTTGGTTAAATCACGATGTGACTTAAACAAACCAACCAGTTATTAGTATACACAGCCTCAACACGATATGTTGAGTTATTGACATGACTGCGTGTTTGTTGTGATAAGTCGAACTGTTGTATCATGGAGTTTGGTTGGTTGCGCTCTATGTGTAGTATGGATAGTTTGTTCTTATACTCAGTGATACACTCTGAGTTTTTAAGCATGTTATTTATTTAAATTGACCACTGTTGATGACAGTCGTGTTGGATATTTGGCTTGGATTTTAAGTCACATTGAGATTTTTTGTTTTACAGTGGCATGGTTACATTGCCTTGGACATTTAGCCCTGCATAGCCTGTGTCTAAATGATGACTGTTGGTTGTATAGTCATTTGTATTTTCTGGCGTGGCATGTGAGGTTTTGATTATTTTGATCTTTCCACTGCATATATATATGGGAAAAAATATCATTACGGATGTTGATTGTCTCTATTACAGAAATAGTGACTTCATTATTATTTTGGAAACACTACTTTTAAATATAGATGTGGATTGGGGAAATGTATGGCAGTTAATAATTATAGATTGGGAATGAGTGTTGTTGTTGACTGTTATAAAATGTAGAATGTGCGAATAAAGGGAACAAGACCTCTTACAAATTGTGTGAAATACTTCTGTTTTGTAATGGAACTGTGTTGGATATTAATGGACAATGAAATTAGGCAAATTCAGAGGAATTATTACTCAGTCATCTGGTTGTTGGTTGATGCATATTTTTCTTACTGCAAAATATGTTATGGATTGCTTGATTGATATCATGAACAATAAACGTTTTTTCCCCCTCATTATCTCATTTTCCGCTAATTAAAACCCCCTCACATATCCCATATTCATTTTGTTCACTCCTTGTTCTAATATTGATTACAACTAAGATAATTTCCGTGTTAAGTGGATGAAGTGGCATTGTCTTGAGTGTATTGCAATAAGGTTTATTGGGTTGTTTTACAGTTAATTGTTGTTTTCATTGAGAAACAACCATTTCTTCTCCCCTTTCATTATATCATATTTTCTCTCATTAAAAACCCCTCATGTTTCCCAGAACACTGTTTCACCCCCCCTGCTCATTGATTAACATTAGGACAATTTGTATGCATTCGATTGCATGAGCCTGATACATTCTGAGCCAAATCTGTTTTGTATTTTTAAAGAGTTTTCATGCATGGTTATTTAAAATACTATTTTCTAATCGTTAACATATGCAGGATGAGTTTTTTTAGTTTGGGAAGCCATGGCCGAGGAAACAGAGGTAGAGGTAACTAGAACCGAGGCCCAAGAAGGCTCAAGTTCTCTATACATTTTGATGTTGATTCAAAAGAGCTTGGCCAATTGTTTCATGCTATATTCTTTAATTGGATTGGGTAGGGAATAGTCCAATCGAGGCCTAAAATCCCTCCTTTCCAAGCCCCTCAATCCCACGACATCCTTGTGCCTCGTCATGTCTCTTTACAGCCTGAAGTCCCAGAAAATGATGGGTGGAAGGAGATTGTTCACTTGACAGTCTCCCAACACCATGGCTGGCCCAAATTAAATTTTCCCGCTTCTCCACCTTTGAACCCCATTGTCCAAGCTTCCCCTAACCATTCTCTAGTGCAATCCTCCCATGCCAGCAAGATATTGAAGAATGAATCCCACCATGCATTTGATAATGGAAAAGCTATTACTGCCCCTTCCTGTTGGAAGATTGGTTGTTGTCATTGATGTCAACCCTAGTCATGGGTTTTGGACCAGAAGATTGATGAAGTTATTTGGACATGAAGGAAAATGAAAATGAAGATACAACA
>JZKD02S1778767.1:276595-286704 GCA_000966675.3 Picea glauca | reverse complement strand
GAAATACCTCACTCAGAAAAAGTTTTAAAAAGACACCAAAACAGTGATGATCCTTGCATAATGGCTTGGGATCATTACACTTATACGAAAGCCCTATAGCATTTTTCCTCTGCATATTGACACCTTTGGCCCCTGGAGGATTTTTCTCGAGTGTCCTTTTCTTGCATATGTATCTTTGCCCTGAACATTCTTGTGTTCCGTGTGCTTGGAACTAGTATGTTTGCGACACTCGATTCTCAAATATACCCCAAAAAGAGGAAGGGAAAAGTATTTTCTTTATTGGAAGCATAATGAGTCTCCCTTGGATAACGCACATATGTCCATTTGTTCATCAAACCATGGGATTTAATATGACCTTAGGAATATTTTCTCACTACATAGAGTTGTGTCCTCCTCCATTTGGTTATTCTTCCAAACATATGGAGAGTTTTTGTTGCCACTTGCCTCGTAAACTTATGTTAATTTCATGCTTCCTGAGGCTCATCATTTGTCGTGCTGTTGTCCAAGGGAAGTTTGTCACCAAGCCTGAGTCGGCCCCTCTGCAGTTTGTCTCTTTCCCTCATACCCAGCCATCCTGAATGTCCAATCAAGTCCTTGTTCGAAATCAATGAAGCCTTCAGTTTGATCATCAAGATTATCTAGTTCATGAACGACGAGTCGTCGAAGAACTCTGGGTAGTGTAGTCGTACACTAATATTACACTCCTACCTTGACTTTTGAAGATGTTTAAGTTGTTGCTCGAGCTCTGAAGACCTCATCTCTAGCCATCAGGTTGTATCAACTTCTAGAAGATGGATACTCTATATGTATATATTTTTTATTTTGAGATGTAGCTCCGCTGTGTATTGTTCGCGGATACACTTTTTATAGTTATTTGACATGGATCTACAATGTATTTGATTGGTAGCCATGATTCTATTTTATCCCGAGCATGGGTATGCCCGCCTCGGTGAGACATTTGTTATTTTGCAGATGGTGCCTCCTGATTCATGGTTCCTAGGCTCACTTGTTCGGCACATCAGTAAATATTGGTAATGTATTTCAGCCATCATATGCTCTTATGACCTCACACATTAGGGGGCATCTGTTATAACCCTAATTTGCACCATACATGCTTACCTGGAATCAGACCATCTCAGATTCCTTCTTTTCCAAAACACCGTTGAACAAATCTTAAAAAAACCTCTTTTATAAGGGCCCACATGCCCTACTCCATTACTGCATACGTGTACACGCTAGCTGACCTAAAACAGCCTGCGTGTACCTACAAAAGCATGACAAAAGGAAATTTTCCAACGGAACACACAGCTTTGGGTGAGTTAACTGAAACTCCTGGCCATGCATGGCTGAGGGTTTGTCCAAATACCTAGCTTCTTCTAGCCTATAAAATAAGGGTTAGGGGTCCCATTTGGAGAAGGAGAATAATAGTAAAGAAACTCTACCCAATTGCACATTCCCATTGTATGAACCCTTTAGCCATCCTTATGCAAAGAGAGATATAAAGAAAAGAAGTTGGAGTACATTTGAAGAGGAGCCCAGGATTAGGTTCATGGAGCAGTGGTTGGTCTCGACATTGTAAGTTGATTCTTTAAAGTTAATAATAAAGAAATGCTTTTCCCATCCCACTATATGATTTCTTCATAGTTTAGTGAATATATGTTTGAATTTCTAACCCATTAATATGTAGAACAAATACATGTAGAGTTTTTTTCTTGTTTTGTACACAGTTTAGTCTTAGGAGGATAGCTTCTAGCAAGCGATCAAGCGTGAAGAAGGATCGACATCGAACGTCTGGAACAAGGTATGTTCGTTTAACCATGTATTTTCTTAAAAGAAATGGGGATTAGGTCTGGGACGACGGTATAAAGCAGGATTCTTTTGGTCTTATCTGCATGCATAATATAACCCTAAATGCTAGTCCGTAGGGGGATTTCCCACCACAATAACGTGTCCTTGCTGACGTGTTCTGCTAAAATGGTATGCCACATGTTCTACTGACGTGGTCTACCACATTTCCTTACTGATGTGGTCTGCTAACGTAGATCTCCCTGATGTTATGGTCATAATAGTATCTGAAATGTATCTCAGATCGACGACTGAAAGTTACTTTAGATTTTTGGCTTTCAGGACTTCAGATAATTCAATCTCTCAACTTCACAATACTTTCGAAGTGAGATTCCCCAAAGTGTAACTTGCTCACAACTTTTAACTTGAAACAAATGTTGTTCGTTGATCATGGTTTTAGATCGACGACTTGATCTATCTATGATACTACTTTTCCTTGATTAAATCCAACGGATATTCTTCTAGCTTATCCTGTCCTTCTAGTTTAGAATGATCCAATGGTTTGTCAAGTATTCAAATTCTCATCCCTTTTACCTCACTTATCCTATCCTTCCACTTAATGTGATCCGACGAATGATGAAAATTTGGGTAATTGAGATCTCAGATCCCAGCTCTTGCTTATCCTATATTTCCACTTTAAAGTGATCCAACAGATGAGGAGACTCTCAAAGTAGATCAAAAATCAAGGATGATTTTGAGGTCTTCAACTAGAATGACTTTTAAGACTATCGTCGAGTTCCGCAATGGAAACTATTCTTTAGTATTGGAATTGATCCCAACCGTAGATCTATTGTCAAGTGACGATCGACGGTTGATGTGCATTGTAGAACCACAACTTTAGAGTGGTTTAATATGTTACCCAAACTTCACAATATAAATTTGTGCAATTGTTGGTGAGTCAACCACAATCGTCGATCTTTGAACCTATAAGATCTGACGGTCCTGACTAATTGCGGGATTGGAACTAGCGAGTCATTTAATTTTCCTTTCTCTCTCTGCAATCTATCTTTGTTGTTGATTTGGCGTGCATATCCTATGGTTTCAACTTGATATGATCATTGACCAATCCTCCAATGGTCCTTAAGCCTACATTCACTCATATGAATGTCGTCTATTACATGAGATGATCAACATCATCAATTTCTTGATCAGACGATTGTTGAGGCTTCTCACCTTTTCTTGTTCATCGATCGACTTCTCAGTCTTTCCATCGATCCCGACAACATTTCTACAATGCGCTCTTCCTTCGTAGATTTGATCTTTGGCATACTATCATAATGTTTGACATTCTCATCCTTTGCATACTTTCAATGCACTTTTCCTTCTGAGCTTTGATATTTGCATACTGTTTGACATTCTTTTCTAACTGATATACTGTTGACATCAATGAAAATTTCATCTGTGATAAATAAACATTGACAATTCATCATAACAACTTATCATCACATCATAATGACATCAAGTGTTGACATCAATGACAACATATCAATGACAATATGTCCAACAGGTGAATCAAGTGATTGAGGATATGTTGAGGATGTATTTGATGGATAAACCATCAAAATTGGAATACTACCTACACTTAGTAGAGTTTTCTTATAATAATGAGTACCAAACATCTCTAAATATGAGCCCATTTGAGGCACTTTATGGAAGACAATGCAACACACCGATAAGTTGGGATAACCCAGTAGATAGAGCAGTGGTTGGGCCAGATTTACTCAGGTAAATGGAGGAGAAAATTTTGAAAATAAATCAAAATTTAAAGGTTTCCCAAGACAAGAAGAAAAGCTATGCTGATAAGAGAAAAACTCCCAGGGAATTTAAAGTGGGGGACCATGTGTTCTTGAAAGTGAAGGTCAACAGAAGTTCCCTAAATTTGGGAAATTGTTCAAAGTTGGCAACTCATTATTATGGGTCGTTTGAAATCCCAGAGAGGATTAGGCATGTAGCATACATGATTGCATTGCCTACATCAATGAAAATTCATAATGTATTTCAAATATCATTGCTTAATAAATATATACCTGATTCTAATCATGTTATTGATTGGAATGCGATTTAGGTGGAGCAAGAAGGTGATTTCCAAGTACATCTGGTACACATTCTGGAATAGAAAATCAAACAACTCCGGAATCGAGCCATAGGTCTTGTAAAGGTCCAATGGACCTGGTACGGTCCTGAGGATGCAACTTGGGAGCATACAGATGCTATGCAAGAAAAATATCCGCATATTTTTGAGGATTTTTTTAATTTTGGTTGTATATTTGTACATAATGCATTGAGGACAATGCACAAATAAGGGGAGGGGAATGTAATACGCGTAGGTCGAACCCCAACTATAAATGTAAATGAAAATGTACTTAATCTAGTGAGTTGTTTGATATCAATTTTGCATGCACCTTCCATGGTATAGTGTTCACATGTAATGTGCACTAAAATGATGAAGGGTGCACAATCCAAGATACTGTGTGCAACAAACTTAAGTGCACACGATTTATAGGCCAGAAAGACTTTGTGTATATTTTGTGTTTCATAGGTTGGTGAGCCAGTTATTATAATCTAGGAGGCTTATGTGTTGAATTAGGCCAAAGAGCCTAGATGCTAAAGGCCAATGAGCCTATTTTTTTATATGTATTATCATTAATATAATACATCGTTGTGTGTAGACCGACCACAATAAAAGAGTATGGGGGACTAAACTCCACTAGTTAGGGAAAGGGTGGGGGCTAAAAATCAAGGAGAAGGGGATAATATAGGGAGCTTAAGAAAAAAAGGAATATTATATTAATATTCCTTAAAGTATAAAGTTTGGATAATTATTTTATCCTAAGTTATAAGGATGGGGACAAGTGGACCAAAGTAGCTCTCAACATGAAAAGTGTCAAGTTGGGAACATGCATACATATAGCTTGGAATTAGTTCATTTTCCCATTCATTGGATGACCATTCACTCACTCATTCAACTATCCTCAGTACTTTCCTGTACGCGTACATGTATCTGTACCCATACCTATATTTGTACATGGTTAGATTGGAAGATGAATTGAAGAAGCGGGTTGTCAGGTTCCTGGGATATTAAAGAGGCGGGTTGTCATGCCCATAAGAAATTTCTCTCTATGTGAGAGAATTGTTGGGAATTGATTTACCAGAGGTGCTAACCTACAGCTACAAGTCTTTGAGACTTCCTGTCCAACCTGTTTTTGAAGCCCTGGAAAGGAAGTGAGGCAGTCGAGGGACTGTTGAGCAAATAAGGGGAACACTTCCTGGGGTGGGACATGCATGTGGGGAATGAGGTACTATAGGATGTTAGTTTGAGTGGCACCTGTGATAGATTATTTCCTGTTTTCTGAGATACATCAACCTGGTTAGGAAATCCCTTTACTCGGGTGGAGTTTAGTCCCAACTCGAGGGTGACCCACTGCTGAGAGTGATGAGAAGTGTGGTCTAAGGCTGGGAGGTTAGTGGAAGGTCTGTACGCAGTTGGTGATATTATTACCAAGATAAGTGTCAATTGCGTGTTAATTTATATGTCACATTATTATTTATGTGTTTATATTTATGGGCATTGCATGTCTATGCTACATGTATATGTTTACTATTATTTCCATATGAATCTATTCATTTAGAGAATGTATTTTTATGTTTTAAGTTTAATATATAAAGTTTTGCAAGAGTTTATGTGTGTATATGTTTTAATTTGCATACAGTTCAAATTTTTTTATGTGGAATAGACCAGTTGGATGTTGGGGATGTCACATGTGAACTATAACATGCATCAATCATAAATCATAACATAAACCATGAATACAACCGGTACCATATACCATATCATCAATCATGTATAGACATGTACCATAAATCAATTAAGTATCTCAAAGAACCAATGCATGTCCCTCATGAATATTCCACCATACAAAATGAACTCAAGAATATGAACTATAAAAACCATGTCATGTATTGAACAAAATATAAGAGGGCTCCTCACTCAACCAAGAAACCAAGATATATGATATCCAAATACCAAACCAACCATACCAATTATGCCTCAAACATACACCATATTATGACCAAAGGTAACCATCCAAACAAGTATACAACCATACCAATTCCTATGTAGCTAACCTGAAACTCTAAGATATTGACATGTAGACTTCCTTCAGACTTCAACTACCTGTTACTAACATTTACTCAAACATTCATGAGCCTTTTTACAGATACACGACTTTCTCTTCTACTTACCGCGTATATACACACTTTTCTCCATTGTAGCTTGCATACATACACTCCCTTTATGACCTGTAACCCGTGTATAACTCATAAACTAGGGTTTGTTGCAACTCCAAAACTTTCACCTTCAACCTTCCTTTGCTACCACAGAAAATTCCATCACAACCTTTGCAAAAATATCACTAGATCACAAGATAGATAATCAATGAATGAGTGTGTGTGTGTGTGTACTTGTGAATGACTCCTTGAGGTTTGTTTATACTTATGATAGGTAATGCCTCTTCGTAATTTAGGGATTCTAGGGTTTTCTTGTTACAACAACTTCACCCTTTCATTAAAGACTTGTAACGAACTAGGGGCTTATTGACCACTTCTTCAAGGCTTACAACTTCACAAAGTCATATCTCCCTATCTGTGAGGAACTACGTGGCATTCCACATATCACTGGAAATGGCACAATGAGTGCTATCCATTTATGAGTTTATTTTATGAATGTAATATGTCCTTCATGTCCATATTCCTCATTCAACTTTAGGTACCAAAATCACACCATTAGGTCTTCTTCAAGGGTTGAAATCCATGAAAAATAAACTATCAACAATATTCCCCTTTGGTATTGATGGAAACACTTATGCATGACAATAAGTATACTCATGCATCCCATGTGACCATCGCTTCCCATGTCTACATTCTTCTCTCTTTGTCTCCATGCCTTTCTCTATTTCTCCCCCTTTGACATCAATGCCAATGGGTAATCCTCCTCTTGTGTTTGCTCCCCCTATCTACAGGCCTCTACTGTCTCTACTAACCTTTCTCTTCATGGTGCTTCCTCATGTAACTCTCTGATGTATATGAAAATCATTCAAAAGGTTATTTACTTGAATTTGTTCAAGAATTATATTTCTCTCCCCCTATCCTATTAATCATTATGTCATGTGAATCATCATGGGGTATAAACTAATCCAAGCTTCTATCGGAGATACTCAAAATTTTCCCTTGCAAGCGATTTGGTGAAGATATCCAAAATCTACTCTTTTGTCCTGACATACTCTAGCTTGATGTTCTTCTCTATAGCTTGTTCCTATAGAAAATAATACTTGATCAAAATGTGCTTCATCTTAGAATGCAACACTATATTCTTGGATATATTGATGGTGTTGGTGTTGTCACAAAGTATTTAAATGGGTTCATCACACTTTACTTGTATATCCTGTAAGGTCTACTTCATCCAAAGGACCCGAGTATAACAAGTCATTGTTGCAATGTATTCTTCTTCTGTTGTAGACAAGGATAGTGATGATTGTTTATTGCTTAACCATGATACTAGACACTCACCCAAATATAAATTTTCTCCACTTGTAATTCTTCTATCATCAATGCAACCTGCCCAATCTCCATCTATGTAGGTGACAAGAGATAGGTCCTTCCCTTTTGGATACCATAATCTAAACTCTTATGTACCTTTGAGGTATATGGATATCCTCTTTATTTCCATAACATGCGATTCCTTTGGTGTTGCTTGAAACCTTGCAACAAGTCCAACTTCCTGCATCACATCCGGTCTGGAAGCTATTAAGTATAGAAAGTTACCAATCATTGATCTATATTGTCTCTGATATGCATCTTTAGAATCATCATCCTTACTTAACTTACAATTGGTTTGCATAGGAGTACTGAATGGTTTGCAATATGTCATTCCAAATTTCTTCAACATTTATCTAATATACTTGGTTTGAGAGATAAAGATACCTTTGTTTCTCTGACATATCTAGAGACCCAAAAAGAAATACAATTCTCCAAGAAAATACATATTGAATTCATTCTTCTATGGAAAATTTCTGACTCATCCTATCATTATCACTTGTGGAGATAATATCATCAAAATAAATTTCAATTATCAAGATATTATCTTGATTTACATTTATGTAGAGATTGTTTTTTGCATTTCCTTTCTTGAACCCTTGTTGTTGTAGATATATGTATAGTATTGAATAGCATTCTCTCGGGGTCTGCTTGATTCCATATAACACTTTCTTTAACTTCCAAACTTATACTTCATTTTTTTATAACATGAACCCTTTAGGTTGTTTGATGTAGACTTCTCCTTCTAATTCTCCATTTAGAAAGGTTGACTTTACATCCATCAAATAGACCTTGATTCTCTTTGAGCAAGCATAAGCTAAGATCAATCTGATTGCTTCCATATTGGTAATTGTGGAAAATATTATTCAAAGTCTATACCTTCAAATTGAGAGTATCATTTTCATACCAATCTTTCTTTGTTCCCGGTAACTTGTCCATCCTCATTCAACTTTTTTCTGAAGACCCACTTTGTACCAAATGAGGTTCTTGTTCTTCATCCTTGGAACTAGTTCCCATGTGTCATTATTCCCTATATGATCTAATTCTTCATCCATAGCTTTGATATAGTGTTCATACTTGTTGGATTATTAAAAACTACTCGGCTCAATAGTAGATAGTAGTGTTAGATGTTGTTGTTCTAGTGAATGGATTCTTCTTATGGTTTCAAATCCTGCATATTTATTTCCAATTATTTGTTCTGGTGGATGATTTTTCTGCACTCGTCTGCTAGGTTTACTTGGAGGTACCTGAAGATCTTGTTGTTCTTTCTATGCTTCTATCTTCTCTTCTTCTTCATTTGATTCTTCATCTACATTTTCTTTCAAATATTTTGTTCCAATGAATATTTGCTTCTTTCTTTTATCTTTCATCCCTTTATTTCATCAACCGTCACATTGATGCTTTCTACTATTCTATTGAGTCTTATATTGAAGCATTTTTATGTTTTCCTTTTGCTTGAGTCCCCAACCAGTATGCCTTTATCAACTCAAGAATCAAAATTTTCAATTATGCCATATTCTCTTTTGATGTAGCATTTGCTTCTGAATACTTTGAATTTCTTCACATTTGCTAGTCTTCCTTTCCATAGCTCGTATGGAGTCTTATCATTGTTATTTATAATCATCCCTATGTTTTGAATGTGAACTATTGTATGCAGTGCTTGTACCCAAAATACGTCTATCAACTTGGAATCTATTAACATGGTTCTGGAAATTTCCTGTATTGTTTTGTTCTTCGTTTCAACAACTCCATTTTGCTGAGGTGTCCTGGCTACTGAGAATTTCCTCTTTATTCCATCCTCACTACATAATTTCATGAATTCCTTTGATGTAAATTATCCTCCATTGTCTGATCTCAAGCACCTGATTTTCAACTCTTTCTCAATTTCAACCATCTCTTTATATGTCTTGAAGTTTTCAAATGCCTCTGGCTTCTTCTTGAGAAAGAAAACTGCAATCATTCTTGTGTAGTCATCAACCAATAGCATAAAGTATTGTTCACCTTTCAATCCCTTCATTCTTGTCAATCCAACTAGATCAATATGTATAATCTCCAGTGGTTTTTTTTGTGGAATACTCCTTTGAGACAATGCTTTCATAGAATATTTTTTGGCTTTGAGATCTCAAGAATTTCTCTTACTTCTTCCCTTTTTTTGACTTTGACAAGATTATCAAAATTTGTGTGACCCATTCTTCTGTGCTAGAGCCAAATTTCATCGTCCTTTCCTAAGAAACATATTTCCTTTTTTATTTCATTTAGAACATATATTTTTCTTGGAGTTCTTACAGTTGTAGCCACCATTTTGCTTGATTGTACTTTCCTTATCTCACAGTTATTTGATTCAAACACAATTTTGTGTCCTTGATCACACATTTGAATTACACTGAGCAAATTGTGTTTCATGTCTTCAACCAGTAAAATATTTTATGTTGTGGCATCCTTACTTCCAAGCTTGATCGTGCCTTTTCCAAGAATTATGGCTGAGTTTTCATTCCCAAATGAAACAGATCCATCTCTTTCCTTCTTCAATGTCAGAAACCTATCTTTATCACCTGACATATGCTTTGACCATCCATTGTCAACATACCATCCACATTTCTTGTGTTGAGATTGTAAATCAAGGTTGCATTATTTAGTGTTGAATTGATCATGCTTTCTTATCCATATCCTTC
>JZKD02S1778767.1:258825-269912 GCA_000966675.3 Picea glauca | reverse complement strand
GAGGCCATGTTAGGTACCCAGGTACAAAATATACACTAAAAATAAAGTCAGGAAAGAGGGAAAACCTCATGGGAAACCCCCCCCCCCCTCAAGGTACAATGTATGTAAAAATAAGAACTACAGTTTCTAGGCAACTGTGTCCTTCACTCCAAGAAAACCTCGCAGAGAATGGAATTTCTACTCAGTGAAGGTCTTGGTGAAAATGTTTGTCATTTGTTTTGCTGAAGGACAAAACTATAATTCGATGATCCCCTAGTGTACTAAGCCCCAGATGTAGTGCATGTGGATCTCGATGTGCTTTGTCCATTGCCTCTGAACTGGATCTCTACAGAACTTCAGAGTGCTTTGGTTGTCACACCAGATGACGATCGACCTATGAAACTGAATTCCCAACTTAGTGAGAAAATGTTGTAGCCACATAGCCTGAATGGTTATGTTAACTACCCCTATGTACTCTGCCTCGGCTGAAGATAGTGCAATGGAAGCTTGCTTCTTGCTCGACCAATAGATAGGCCCAGAACCAAGACTGAGTGAGTAACTAGATGTGGACTTGCGATCAATGTTATCGCTAGCCTAGTCAGAATCAGTAAACCCAATGAGATATAATGTAGAGTCTATTGCATAATGAATCCCAAAGGTGATGGTGCCATGTACGTATCGAAGGATATGCTTTGCATCTTTCGAATGTATCTCATGCGGCTCCTGCATGAACCTGGAAACTGCGCCAATTGCATATGAGAGGTCTGGTCTAGAGTGTGTGAGATACAACAATATCCCCACTAGTTGTCTGTACGGTGTGTTGTCAACCAGTGGAGTCTCCCCACCATCCTCAAGTTTGACTCTTGATAGGAAAGGAGTTAGAGCAGACTTGCAGTTTGTCATGTGAAATCTCTCAAGGAGATTTCGTGCATACTTGGCCTAAGACAGTTTGATGTCTGATGCATCCTGACTGATATCGAGTCCAAGGAAGAAGTGTAGTGGACCCATGTCCGTCATAAAAAACCTGTCATGAAGAATCCTCTTGACTACATAAATCGCTGAAGTCGAGCAACCGGTGATCAAAAAATCATCGACATACAAAAATAAAACTAGAAGTGAATTATCCATCCTGAGCATGTATACATTCGGGTCTGATTTACAATGTACAAAGTTTTGTGACAATAGGTAGGAGTCCATCTTGGCATACCATGCCCTCGGAGCCTGTTTGAGGCCATAAAGTGACTTCTTCAATCAACAGACCAAAGATGAGTCCTGCATAAATCCTTGAGGCTACTCCATGTAGATCTCCTCAGAGAGATCACCATGAAGAAATGCATTCTTCACATCCATCTGATGGACTTCCCATCCCTTGTCTTCCGCAATGGCAAGTGCCAATCATATGGAATCCATCTTCGCTACTGGAGCGAAGGTCTCATCATAGTCAATACCATGAACCTGTTGAAATCCTTTGGCGACAAGCCTAGCTTTGTATCTATTGATCTGTCCATCCACTGCACTCTTGGTCCTATAGACCCATTTGCATCTGACAAGTTTCCTCCCAAAAGGAAGGGGAACCATATCCCAAGTCTAGTTCTTGAGGAGGGAGTAGTACTCCTCTTGCATTGCGGATTCCCAAAAGGGATTTCCAACAGCCTCTCCATAAGACTGTGGATCTGAAGACTGAACCAAGAAAAGATGCCTGGAGGGAAATGGTTCAGTGGTAGTGAGTAAAAAAGGAGGCTCCTCGAAATTTATTCGAGTCCTCCTAGTATCGGCTGGATCACCAACGAAATCCCCTGCATCCTGAAGAGTAGTTTGTGCCCACTTGGGCCTCTTCTCTGGCTCTGCAACTACATCTGGATTCTCTGAATTTGCACCTGACTATACTGACTATGAATCTGAATCATTTGAGTCCTTTGAATCAGAACTCTCATCTGAAGAAGAGTCAACATGTGCATGCTCATCATGTCGGATAGGTGGAAGAGTGAAGGTGTTTGCATGCTTCTGTTGAGGTACATGTGAGACACTTTCCCCGAATTGGACACTACGCTCAATGATGAGTCGATACAAGGAAAGAACAATAAGTCAATATCCCTTCACACTGTCAGGGTATCCAACAAAAATGCACTCAGTGCTCTATGGATCAAGTGCCTTCCTCTTTTTAGAGGGAATCCAGGTCCATGCACTTGAACCAAAAATGAAAAAGTGGGCCACTTCTAGTTTGAGGCTGCTCCAAGCCTCGTAGGGGGTCTTATCCTTGACAGATCTATGGGGAGATCTATTTTGGATGTATGTTGAAATTTTAAGTGCTTCAGCACATAGTGTTCGTGGTAGTGACTTTGCAAGTAACATGCAAGATGCCATCTCCTTTAGAGATATGTTTTTCCACTCAGCAACTCTGTTTTGTTGCGGAGTATAGGGAATTGTGTGCTGCAACTGAATCCCTACCTCATGGAAAAGATTATGGATCTCATGATTTACATAATCTCCTCCATTATCAGTTTGGAGGACTTTGATCTTCTTTCTAGACTGTGTCTCAACCAAGGCTTTGAAATATTTGAGGTGTTGAAAGACCTCAGATTTTTTCTTGAGAAAGTAGATCCATGTAAAAAGTGAGAAATCGTCAACAAAATTGAGAACAAACCTCGCTTTGCTTATAGATGGATGCGGAAAATGACCCATGAGGTCACTGTGGATCAGATCTAAAGGTGCGAAAGCTTGCTGAGACTTTCCTTTGTCGAATTTCTCTTGAGGGTGTTTTCCGAGAACACATCCCTCACATACTCCCTTGGAGAAATGGATGTATGGTAGACCATCAACTAATCTGTGCTTGCTAATCTATTGCATGTATCTGAAATTAAAATGTCCAAACCATTCATGTCATATCCTACTACTTTCATCAGCATGAGTAAGCAGTAAAGTCGGATCAAGTTCAATGAATTCATAAAAAATATACAATCTATATGGATGATTTACCTCACTGGTAGAAACCTTGGAGTTGGTTTGCATGTCATAGATGTACATGGAATTTGGTGTGAAGATGAATTTATTTTTGGTGCCAGAATTTGTAATCTGATATACGGAGATAAGGTTGACAAAACGTTTGGGAACATGTAGCACGTTCTCAAAGCTTCCAATAGTGAATTCAATCCTTCCTTTGCCGGTGACTTCGACATGAGAGTTGTCCCCCATTAGAATAGGAGGAACTTTGCATGCATCCAATGAATAATAGACTACTTCTGAGGCATCCATGTGATGTGATGCTCTTGAATCTACGATCCAAGCATCGAGAGAGGAGTTGATGGAAATCAAGGCATGGCTAGAATTTTCTTTCTTGGAATTCAGATCTTTTGGCTTCTTCTTCTTTGCACCCTCGGGGATATGATCTCCAAGGTTGTTTTGTTGAAGTATCTGAGACATCATATATATATATTTTTTGCATGCATGTGGAGTCTGAATGGAATCCTTTGTGACAATATGTGCATTTATCTCCTTTTCTTCCCTTTTCTCCTTTGAATCCGGAAGCATCGGTGAAGGGTTTTGTGTACCCTTCCTTCTTTGTATGTGCATGAGATTTTCGATTATATTTATCTTTAGATTTCTGATATTTGTGGCTTCCATCATGCATAGTGAGTGCATGTGCCCTTGGGCCTTTTATTGTGCCCATGTTGATGAGCTTGGTTTGCTCTTGTGTCAGGGATTCGATAAATTCCTCAAGAGAAGGCATCTTCCAGGTGGCTCTAGAGGTGAATTTGATAGTATGGAATGTGGATACGAATATAGAAAATTCAGGACCAATCTTGGAGAGAATGGTGAGAACCATTTTTTTCTCCTCCGTCGATTTATCAACCCCACAAGCTTTGAGTTGCGACAGTAAATCCTTGAATTTTTTAAAGAAATCTTGGATATTGTCGAAGATTTTTGGATCCAATGTGAGCAAATCCACCTCCATAATGTGTCCCCTCATCTCATCATGTTTTCCAAAGATCCCTTCCAATATTTTCTAGTCTTCATTGGGAGTCTTACAGGAAGATATGTGAAAAAGGAGATCGGGAGAGATAAGACTGCAAATTGTTCTGAGTGCCTCATCCATGTGATTTAAGTACTTGGATTTTTCTATGGATGATGTCGGTTATGTATCTGTATTCATGGTTAACCTATAAAACCCTCTGTATTAGAGATGTATGGCTATTTTCTCCTTCCATGCAAAATAGTTGTAAGGTGTAAGAATGAATTCTTTTTGGAATTCCATCTTTCCGTTGTCTTAAATCTTTTGTACCTGCAAAAATAATTTGGTGTATCTTTTGCTTAGTAGTCTGTCGGATCTGATACCATGTAAATGTGTTGAAATTTCATAGAATATATCTATCTAAAAAATGATACACACATTTTCAGAGAGAATAGAATAAAGAAGAAGAAGGAGAGAAAGAATGGAAGAATTCTCATTAACCGTTGTGAATAATGAATAATTTACACATGATATACTCTGTATAAATCAATGACTTCGACTTGAGGTGAACCAATGTGCCATAGTGGTGGTCTAGAGTGATTTGGAAACACACCAATAATTACAGGAGTGAATTTCCACCTATTATAGTCTCTCAGGTAGTTACGGGAGTGAACTGCCACCTAGTTGAGTTAACCAGTCAACTAGTCTTCAATTAACTGACTGAACAGAGAGTAGTGAGGATTTAACTTAGGGAATCAAGGCTAATGTGCCACTCTGGTGATGATACCAAGGCAAGGTGAAATTAGCATGGTGATTATCCCAATTTTGCATGGTGATGATCCCAATGCAACATCTAAACTCAACTCAACTAGTTAAACTGAAGTGTCAACTGAAAGAGAATATTCTCTAGGTGGAATATTTTCCCCTAAAATATAGGAGACTGGATAATGACTAATTATGACTAATAAACAAGGAATAAACTTAGGAAAAAGAAATCCTAGGTGTGTGTGAAGTAACTCCAACATATAAAAGTGAAGATTGGGGTATAAATTATACATCTTTGGAGAGAGTGGTGTTATTTTACTAGGTTGCAACAAGAATATTTGAGTGCAAGATCATGTTGTGAAATTTTTTAGAGAAGCTATGTGATTTTTCCATTTCTTTCTCATTTCTAAAGGAGAGAGGCTTGTTGATTGAAGGAAAATGACTTGGAGAATCCCAAGAGAAGGCCACCCCTAGTGTTGTTTGTGGAGCCTAATTATATTCGTGATTCATAGGTTTGTTTCAGTCATGCTTGGACACCATTTCCTAACAGGGAGGTGTAGGGGGGGGTGGTTGTGGAGGGGCTCCCTCCCTCCCCTCGCCCCCAAAACTGTCACTAGGGGGGGAGGTGAAAATTTTTGTATCCCCCCCCCCTAGAGGGGAATTCAGGGGAAACACCCCCAAAGCGAAATATTGGGAAAAAATTCCTTGTAAAATATTGTAATTTAATAGTCAATCTGGATTGTTCATTATAAGGTCGCAAATCTGATGGTAGAAGTTATTTTTAGGGTTTTTTTCCCTAGAAGGAAACCCTCTCTTATGAGGGAATTGTATTGCAGATGTATATTAATGTGAATATTGTATTCTCAGAGAGGAGATTATGAGAGAAAGAAGAGAAAGTTACAACGGGTGTGTTGTAGGTTGTATCCCTTCATTTTGTTGGATAATGTCAAAAGGAAGGACCTGGAAATTTCTTTGTTGGATGTATCCCACACTGGGTGAACCATGTATATCTGTGTCTCTATTGTATTGTGTATCTTTTGTGTTTGATTTCCCCATTTGTTTTATTTTGTTGCTCTGTGATCATGTTTTTCTAACACCTAGAAGAAGGATAATTTAGAGAGTCATCTCTCCATAGGTATAATTTAATTTGTACATGTTTTTCTTCATCAATAAAATATTTACTCTTCCTCGTGTGTTCGATGTTTTGTTTATGCTATTGGTGATTTTAGCATTTCATTTTCATAGTAACAATGCTATTTTTCTAGATATACGGATTTTTACATGCAATGCAAGCTAGGGTTTCAAGCTATTTCATTACATAGGTTAGAGAGATAATCTTCTTTTCCATCCAAAGGAGAAGGTATTTTTTGTTTTTTGGATGCTTTTTAGTTCATTCTAGAATGGTTGATGCTCTCAACACCTTCTCCTCTAATGTAAGTCATTGAAGTTAATACCTTTGGGAGTTTTCTACTAGTGAATTTATCCCTCTCTCTCCCCTTAAATTTTCTTGTAAAGGAATGTAAGTAGACCACCATTGTATTATAAAAGTAGGGACCAACCACCTTGATGGGTTGGGAACTACTACTTAACACAAACACAAGGAAACTCCCAAAATAAAATATTAAAGTATTACAAATTATGCACAAGTAGTAGAATGTGTCTCCCACCAATTTCTAGTAGTGAGAGTATACCTTGAATACCCAAATACATGGACCAAAGAAATGAGACATCATAATTATTCCTAATATGAACAACATTAAAAGACACACAATTGGGATAATAAGGATAACCACTAGATTATTTTTAACAAAATGGGGGGAATGTAATCCAAGTCATGATATGGTAGGTTGGATTCAATTAAAACATTCCTAGCATCTCATGCAATCAAAATTCTTATAAGTTTATTAAAATAGTGAACAATAAATGTGTTACTATTAGTCTCTAAGAATTATACCTGCAATAAAATATGGGAACCCCACACCCATAATTAACATAGTTTAAAAAAAAACATACAAGTATTAGTGTGCATGCACATAAGAATAACATCATAAATTAAAATTGAAACTATGAATGTTGATAACAATCCAACCTAGAAATCCTTGATGGTTATAGGTTTGGCCTGTCTCGTGTGGCTGCCAATATGTCGAAGTAATTCCCATTGGTGTCAACCTTCATCACTGGAAGGAGCATAAGTTAGTTAGAGGTTGATCAAAAGAGAATGCATGTGATGACAACACAAAGTAGAACTAGTTCATAATAGCTCATATATTGGTTGAGGAGCATAATAGAGCTTCACCACAACTATGAGAAAGGACATGTGTCCATTATAGTTGTGGGAATATTAAAAGGAAAAGTAGGGAAGAGGGTCCATTGCATATATTGGGATTGGCAAGAGAACATATGTTCATATCCTTCAATTGCTACATTTCTCGAGTCATTGTGTACCTTCACTAGTTTGATCCCCCATAAGAGTTCCATTGTGGAAATAACTTGAGAATGCCAAAGAGGGTGTTAAGATTGGGAGCTTCATAGAGAATCTATGAAGTGAATTGATAGAGGGAAAGGATGGTGTCAAGGAATGAGACCATTCATGAAGGTGGGGATATATGACTTAGTCACATGGAGGTCACTACATGAAACATTGATTGTGCATGACATCTCATTCAAGCTAGTCAAGATGGACAATGCAAATTGCACCAACCATCATCTAGAAAATTTGGATGGTTTTATGTTCCCTTGTAATAAAAAACATAGGTGAACTTCATAATATAAATTTCTAATATATATATATATATATATATATATATATATATATATATATAATAATAATAATAATAATTCCATACACTATTAAATCCCTTTCTAGAATAATAAGCCATGTCACAATATTACATGAATAATTTTAAAATACAAGAAAATGAAGAAATTTGGTATACAACAACACTTACTTGAATGGAATAGGTGATCCAAACCAATTAAGTGGTAAGAGTAATGGGTTCTAATATAATAATAATGGCTGGTGTATATAGTAGTAATGGGTTTCCTAATAGTGTGAGAGATACAACAATGTGTGTTTATTCAATGTAGGAGACATTTAAAGGAAAAGCATGGGGTTATTGGTAGCATAAGAAAAAGTAGAACTAGAATGGTTCTTACAACAACAAATCCCTTGGGGCGAAAGGTAGATGAAAGGTTTTGTGCATGGAATGAAGAAATATGCCATTATTTTCATGATAGTAGGTGTAAGGCTTAAGAGAATGTAATACCTATTCCAAATTTAAAGGAAAAGCATGGGGTTATTGGTAGCATAAGATAAAGTGGAAATGTAATGGTTCTTACAACAAAAAATCACTTGGGGCGAAAGGTATATGTAAGGTTCCATGCATGTAGCAAAGAAATATGTCATTATTTCCATGCTAGTAGGTGTAAGGCTTAATAAAATATAATATATATGCCAACAAATTTGACGCTTCATGAAATCTAAACTCTATTCCAACAACTTGAAGGCTTCATGGAACGTAGGTTCTTTTCTCATGATGGGTGTATGTATTATATTGGAAATATTTTTCTTGGTAGAACATGGGGACTTGGTTATTCTATACAACCATTCCTTATTGCATGGGATATATGAATTTTTATTTGGGAACTGTTAGCACTCTGTAATTTGCCCAAGGTTGTGGAGGCAGTCACAAAGGCAACATCAAAACCGCTTCGAGTCAGGGATCTAGCCCTCCGAGACTCGGAGAGGGATCTCTCTGTCAAATTTAGATTTGTTTGAAATAGGATATTAGGCTAGTTATGCAGAACAGGGTTTGTTCTTGGAGTTTTCTGTTTGAGACAACAAAAGAAGACCATTGGGATATGGGATCTGTGGCAAGTTTTGAAATTAAACACAAGTCTATAAGGTATTTCCACAGGGAAAGGTAATGAAGACGTTGGATCCTTTAGAAATAAAATGATGTAGAAAAGGAACAGACGAGATAATCAACTACAACAAAAAAGCATTCAAGAATTTCTTCATTGTAGTATCAGAGGGAAAACATTTAGATTTTTAAAAGCTCGACACAGAGTATAGTGGATAAATTCTGCACTAAATCTCCCTTTAAAAATTAGAAAGGGAATAACATAATGATAACTGAGAAGTATCACATTCAACGAAGAGAGGAAACTTCACCAATGTTAACACACAAGAATCCTGTGCAAAATTCCATTTATTTCTGGTTGATCTGACAAAATATTACAGAGAATAGCCTTTTGGGTGCAAGAATCAACCCCTTTTACATTAAAATCATCTCAATAAATATGACATATCCCCCAACAAGTTGTGTAAATTGGATTTAACTGCCTCGGCAAAGAATAGCATAAAATCCCCAAAAATCTAGAACTGCAAATTTGGTCGAATTTCCTTAAAATAGGGGTACGCTCAGTCATTGATTTCTCCCAATCAGTGACACCTGTGAAAAAACCGAAGGATTTTATTGTATATTAGCTTGTCTAGAGAAAAAACCTCCTTCATTTTCTCAAATTTTGATTCCACCTCACCGAAACAGTTCCTACAAAATCGAGACTGTAACAGAAAAAACCAGAAATCCAAAAAATGAGGCTGAACGACCGCCTCGATTCTCCCAACTGGTGGCACTTTTGAAAAAATTGGGAGAGGTTTTTTTTCTTCATCCTGTTTTGAACAAAAAATTCTTTCGGTTTTTTAAATTTTGTCTTCGTTTGCCCAGAATCCACTTCATAAGAAGACTGGTCAAAAATGGAAAAACAACGGTTTTGTGAAATTGGGGGAGGGCATTTTTGGAGAGGTAAGTAGTATTCTAGACTCCCCTTGAGGTGGTAAGTGGTATTGGGAGGGGGGGGTCTGAAATCACCTGGAGGTGACAAGTGTCCCTCCCAATACCACTATTACGGACACCCCCCCTCCACTCCGTTAAAGTTCAAAAAACACGTGGGGGTGTCCAGAATATTTTTATGAGCATTGATTGATTTTTGGGATGTGTGAATGTTAAGTTGTGGGTGGGGAGAAAATGATTTGACCTTTTTATTTTTTGTTTTGTTTTTTATTTAATTTTTTATTATTTGTTTCTTTTACGTGTTTTCCTTTATTTAATTTGTTTTAATATTTGTTTTGTTTTGTATTACGTTTCTTTACGTGTTTTATATTTATGCTTTTTTCATTTTTTGTGTTATGTTTATTATATTTGGTTTTTAATTTTTTATATGTTTTTTATCAAATGTTTTATATTAATTAATGTTTAACACTAACCTAAATTAACCTAAATACTAACTTAATTATTAGTTAATTAATTAATTAATAATTAATTTATTACTAACAAGATTAGCCTAGCTTATTAATCTAACTACATTAATTTAATTAATATTACTTTATTACACTAATTAATCTAAAAAATTTGTCACTAATCATCTATTATTAACCTGATGTTTTCTATCCTAAGTTTGTTTATTCAGGGATGAAAGGCAGGTGAAATGTAGCTAATGGCACAAATGGATAAGGGAGTGAGTGTCATGAAAGTGTATGAAGGATGTAGCAGGGTGATGGAGGATCGGGCGAAATGGATGGAGGGGAAAAAGGGGTCAACCAAGCCAGAAGTCTTCATCACGGGGGAAATGCCAAATCAACAGTCGAAGAATCGAGCTACCTATAATTATAGGGCCCCAAAATAGGCTCCACTTAGGGATGGAATATATTTCAAGAGATGTCAAGAACCATTGAATTGTGAGCATGCAGACCGGTGCTTTATTCTTTGGGTTGATCCCGAAATCTTATTCTACAACCTATACATGTTTTGATCTTGCAACTGAAACCAAATCAAAATGAACACTGTTGAAAAAGAGATGCTCGGAATGCTGAGATTATTCACATTCTCATACCTACCCTATGCTACTGATAATTTTGTCATTCTAAATGATACAATAATGCCAATCCAGCCAATCAAGCAACTGCTGAGACCAGAGGACTGCTTGACTGCTTGTTAGCACAGTAAAAAATGCAACTTGACATTTTGTCCATAGTTTCAAAACTGCAAAGTGTAATGGCCACTGTTGAAAACATGATTGATCTTTACAATGGAGACCTTGACAATCCTAAAGAACAAAAGTAATGCCAGAGATAGATTGGGGCTCCGGAATGAAAAATTTCTCCATATAAATGGCCACTAGATCAAGATAAACTTGACCTATTACTGGATATTCAAATTTAACTAACTCAACTTCATGATTTGATGTTGTAGTTATGTTATTTGCATCCTCATGCACTTCCTTATATGGTTGCAAATGTTCTAGTGGGTTATGAAATGATACTTCTACTGAACACGTCCCTATAGTTGACTACCTAATCATGTCAATATCATAACATATTTTCAGCCTATAG
>JZKD02S1778767.1:221547-235529 GCA_000966675.3 Picea glauca | reverse complement strand
TCTTATCCAAGATATGAGTGGAGGATTTGAAGGAATAAGTTGAGAGAATAGTGGATCTGTAATTATGACACTCTTCAAGACTTTCATGTATATAAGAGAGTTCTCTCTCTTCATGGGGGATAATTCATAATAGGGAGAATCATGTTATTCATAATTGGGGATGTAATTCATAATTTAGTCTTGTAATTGGGAGAAGGGGATTCTTCGCTTTGATTCTTAGCTTTGTTATTATTTCATGCTTTGTCAATTGACTCTTGTAATATAATTTGAGATTGATATATTGTGTGAGCTCACATATGTCTTTTGTCGTTCAACTCTTCACATGTTGTATTGTTTTTTTCCCTTATGCAATTTCTTGCTTTCTTAGTTAGTATTTCGATGCTTTCCTAGATTAGTTTCATTTCAGCAATTTAGATTAGATTACTTCTACTTCAGTCCTGCATATATAGTGTGTGTGCTTTGTAAGCCTACAAACCTCGGATTGACAAATTAAATAGTTGGGCAAATACTACAACGGAATTAAATGACAATATTTTTGCCTAACACCTATGATTGCTCATGAAACATTGACTGAAGAATAATTCAAATTCATTAAGTTTGTCGAGAATAACACCCATTTTGCACTTTTTTTAGGAAATATTTGGATTGAGAAGGACTAGATCAGAAGGAAAGAAAAGGAGGAAGCTACAGAGCAAAAAAAGAAAGAATTAAGGGACTTCATAGCTAGAAAGATAGCACGACTAATAAAAGAACAAGAGGATAAGTCAAAACAACAGAGGGATAGAGAATTAGTTGTCAAAGTTGAAAGAATACAAGAAGGATTAAAGAACCTGCCCATGTAGGAAATAAGTGCATCCACCCTAGAAATAGTAAGGGAAGAGGAATTACCTTTAAACCCTTTGAAAGAACATCAACAGTGCGAAGTTACTACACTAAGAGAATATAAGAATAAGAATGGAAAGAAAAATCCATAGACTCAAATCACAGGAAATAAGGAAAGAAAGCTCAGTAAGAAGAAAGCAAAGTTAGAAAGACTACAGGAAATTCCAGAGAAGACTACGCAGAAGGTAGACTTGCATAACTTGAACCTCATCGGAATAGTAGAACTACGCAGAATGGGACTTCACCATGATGAAGATATATGACCGTTGGAGGCGTCCCAACCGTTAGAATGATGCTCAAGAACAATTAGAAACATAGTTATTACTAGAAAGACCATCATTGGATCGTTGGGACCGTGCCATAACAGCTTGATTCGTAATGATTGAGGCACTCCTGGCCATTGGAGGAATCTATTACGACGTTTCTTATTTATCCCATTAGATGTTATGTTGGGACTCCTTTTTGCAAACCGAGATATCTGAGCTAACCAAGAATTGATTACATATCACTTTGTGTTGTCTAGACCTCACCGTTCATTGGATTACCTTGTTTGTCTATTCACCTACCCGATCTCCATGATTACAAGTGTGAATTTCAGGCGATCATAGCGCACTAGAAAATTCTGTGGAGGATATTTTGATAGACCTCATGGCTGAGAAATTCATGTATGTAGGAATACATACATCGTCGACTGGCGGATTGCAAGCATCCCCATTGACTGGACGATGTTCTAGCTATGTTGTTGAGAAACAAAGCAAGCACCGTGATGATCTGGCTAACATGAAGCAGATCCCGTCGGTATTGTCAGACTATATACTGCCTTTAGCTGGCGTAGTGAACCGCGACAGTGTCCCACATGATTTCCAATACACGTTGATCACTGCGTACCTCTCAAAGGGGATATGCGTAGTTGGACCTTAGTTGGGACTAATCCCAGCTCTCAAGATCAGTGACTTCAACCACAGAGACCAAAAGAACTATGTGATCCTCACGCTACATAGGTACCTAATGAAGATGACTAGGGAAAATCCCAATATAGTTCCCCAACCATGGATTAAGGAGCTCGCATGATCAATGATCTTGAATGTGATGAAGATCCACCACTTTGGCTGACATCAAGAGGTTAACGCTTGCGTTAAAATCATCCTATCGTGCTATCATGGAGGTTATATTTGGTTAGATAGGTGCATCACTATGGATCTGGCACTGATCCACTTGATCATAGGAATGAGCATGCAAGGACAAGATCCTCACTAATTCTACCCAGGGAAGATGTCAGATCGCTCCCTGGCACATCGTATCAAAGAATACTATGGTGATGTAGAGAAGGGGAAGCGAGGCTACAAGGTAGCCTCCATCCAGGATGATGTAGTGCACCTTGCTTCTCAATTGATCATTGGCAAGCTCATCAGAAAGAACTGGAAAACACAAGTCATAGGGTTCATAGTGGACCTTGCAGGGAAATGCGTTGAAGGAATGCAGATGAATTGGGCAAGTTACCTTTTCAATGATATGGAAAAGAAATGTCGTGAAGCAGAAGATCAAGGGTATGAGTTTCACTTTAGATTTCTATTGGTACTAATCACATTTGTCGCTTGGAAAAATGCAGGAGGGAGAAGCCTTCCCGGAAGTTGAGCCATCGGAGCCATTAGCCACAAGGTTCTCCACATTGTGGTACACGAATGATATGAAAAAGTAGTGGCATTCGAACGTTGTCTTCCATACTTACTACCTACAGGTGAAGCGATCCATTGAATCACTCCCCCGAATCACACTGAATACACTCCATTAGTACAAACCGTTCGTGAAGTTCTATGCATACCAACACTTCATCTATATCACTGCGCATAAGGATGAAAGTAAGAAGGAGCTGCAATCTTATTATAAATTGACCCGAGGAAGACATGGAAGAGATCACTAAGGAATGGCCAGTAGAATTTCTTGTACCAGTGGAATATGTAGAACTTTTCGACCCCGACATCATCGAAAGTCCATTGGTCACCCGGGTTGAACATGATGGATAGAGTAGCGCAAAGAAAAAGAAGAAAAATGATGAAGTGCAGGACATAGAAAGCAATGAGAAGGACAATGCATCAGAGGAAACTTCTCTTGACTCACCTACAGAAGGAGGAGGAGATGAAGTAAACCAAGAGGAAGGAGGGGAAGAAGGAGACAATCAATATAAAGTTGAAGTGACACCACCAAAGGACCCCCTTACAGAGGCCAAGACATCAAATAAAAGGAAGGTTTCTCGACAGAAACCCTCATCTCAAAAGAAGACTCAAGCCAATAAGCCTCAGTCGCATAATGTGCTCACAGTGGACGATATCGAGCTCATCATCACAGTTGTAGAGGATGCTTAAGAAGACATATTGTAAAGACATGGAGAAAAACAGGAGTCGATGTATGATAGAATTAAGAAAGAGTTGAAAGACATCCAACAAGCTATCCATTCGAGCCGTGCAGTGCCTATTGCACCCCCTTCAGTGGAAAGTGTAGAATTGGGGGATGAGACCACCCAATTACGAAGGTTAGTATATGCAATAGAGGCTCAATTTTGTCGATTCCAAGAAGAAAAGGAGAAGGCCACAGAGGCCTTAAATCAAGAAAAGGAGGAGGTCCTAGAGCAACTTCGAGTTAAAAAAATAGAGAAAAATGAAATTTAGGCGAAGTTCGGGCAGAACAATGCGAATATACAGGAAAAAAAAGACCAGTTGCTGGCAGAGAAGATTGGGGTTAAAGACAAAATAACTAGAGCACTTCGCTCTGTGTCAAGCTTGGCATAGGAGGAATAAGAGTCAGCTGAGATACAAGTGGAGAAGCTCACTAAGGTTATTCAACAACTTCAAGCAAGAGTAATGGAGTTAGAACTTCAAGTAGTGTTGAGCACTCCGCAATAAGTGCACGATCAGAAGGAAGAAGTTTCCAGGAACGCAGTAGAAAGAATCAGGGCACTCACCTCAGAGTGTAAGAAATTAAGTGATTGGAGTACGTAGACCTATGTGCGCCTTGTAGAAGATCCAGAGCTGAGGAAATTGGAAGCACAACTCCAGGAGGAGAAGCAACAGGCGTCCACTATGTAATCTCGGATGAAGCTACTTACGGAAGTTGAGAAAATGAAGTGATCACATGAACAATGCGTAGTCTAGGAACAAGTTATTTCCATTCAGAGAAAGGTTATGGAAGTGACATAAAAACTCCAACCAGTGCAGGATGAACCCTGCATGATTTTTTAAACAGTTGAAGGACAAGGATCACATTTAGAATAACTGGTTGCAACAGTGGAATAGTGCCTGGAAGAGCCTGTTACTGAGCAAGTGATTCAGGAGTTCACCGAGCAGGAGGCTCCAGCAAAGAAACAAGTTGAGGAAGATCAAGCTAATATCAAGGCCCATGAAGCAACACTTCCCAGATCTGAGTGACTCGGGACGATTCATAGGTGAGTGTTGGGGGCGTGTTGTCCCTTGAACAAGTTTTAAGGAAACATTGGTCATGTTTGACCATTTTTGGGACTTCAATAGGCTGGTCGAAGATGGAACGCCCAGGCGAAGTGGAGATCATGGGATCTCGCCTATTTTTTGGACTTTTTGGGATTTTGGGGTTTATGTAACGGGTATGGGATGTTGACCCATGGGTTTTACCCATTCTTAGGCCTTTTTTTAAATGTATAAATAGATAGCTAAGAAATGTAAGAAGTAGATATGATCGGATCAATGCACGAGTAGTGGTTGGCTATGTGCATTGTGTATTTGGCTTATTGTAAGAGAATGTAAGTTTCTTGGTGCACAGATGTAGTATGTAAGGCTCTGTGCAATTAAGGAGTTGGCGTTGTGCCTTAACCCGGTTTTGAGGAAGGTGGATCTAGTATGTTGTGCGCACATCCCCTATCTAGTGTGAATCTAAGATCTTTGGATTTGTGCACAGGAGTAGACGAATGTAAGGAGACTGAATACTAATAAAGAAGAAGAAGAGTTGGTGGACATAGCCCCACACTGGGGTGAACCACGTACATCCTGTTTTCTGATGTGCTCTGTGAAATATTGCTCATGTTGTTTATGTGTTTATCTTCTTAGTGCATTGATATTGATGTATGAAAGATAGATCTGTGGATTCTTAGTGCTTTATGATATTTGATTGTTAGATCTGAGTAAATTCCATGTGCTAGGTTATTTAAAGTACTTGATCTTGGTTGCTATTGCGTTGATCTGTAATTAGGGTTTAATATGTGATATGAATGGGATGTATGAACTTATGCATATTGATTGGATAAGTTCTCTATTAAGTGTTGTAATCACAGATCTGTGTCCCAGTTCAGTTGTAGACACTTGAGTCCTGCACCCCCCCTTGCCTCTACCTCAGTTGAGACTTCATCTACTTCCCAGGTGTTTCTGAAAGGGTCGGTAGTTAGGGTTTTGTTGGTGCATTGTTGAAGCGTTGAACCCTGGTTCTGCCCCTGTGCCAACATCATAATAGAAATATTTTAGCTAGAAATGGTAGAGCAACAATGATATAACCAGAACAATACCAGAATAATACCAGAAAGAGAACCTTGATTAATGAGAGAAACATTCACTTGCCTCTTCGAGGGGGAAACCTCCAACGAAGTAGATATCTATTACCATAATATCCAAGACAAAAATTCTCATACCTTCTACTCTTATTTATACTAAATATATCTATCCAAAAGAACAATCTAGAGGCAGATCCTTCTAGAAGCGAAAGCTTCTATTAGGTATTCTTACAATTGACTTTTTCCTCCTTATTGCTTGGCATTATTAATATTGACCTTTAATACATGGAAATATATTATTCTACCCACTTGAGGGGTTAGGTAGTTTAGGTCCTGAACATGCCC
Organism: Picea glauca; assembly: GCA_000966675.3. Lineage (NCBI taxonomy): Eukaryota > Viridiplantae > Streptophyta > Pinopsida > Pinales > Pinaceae > Picea > Picea glauca. Next base: position 229,792 of record JZKD02S1778767.1, on the reverse strand, counting down.
TCCCCCTTAAAATCAACCTTTTCCTCAAGGCTTGAGATGAGGAAATTGTTTTAGAAGGTTAGTTGGCTCCCAGGTGGCATTTGCGAGAGTTGTATCTTTCCACTGGACTAACACTTCCTTGATGGTGCATTGACGAAGACAACGCTCACCCTAATCCAAAAATGCTTGTGTATGCAACCAGATGGATCCTTCTTCATAAAACTCGGGAAGGTTGGTTTGAGTTTGACACTTAGTTCTAATCACCTTCTTTAAGAAGGAGACATGAAAAACATGATGGAGCTTAGAAGAACTGGGCAAATCTAACTGATAGGCCACCTTTCCCACAGGCTTGAGAATTGTATAAGGACCATAAAATTTGGGATTATAAGTGATAGGTACCATGACTATCTAGGTGAGAAGGGGAATATAATGGAATAGGTGGAAAAATAAGGAAGTTGAGAAGGGTTCAGGTCCACTGCAAAAAAAATTAAAAATGGATTAAAAATGAAAGGTATGACTATGATCAGGGAGAAAAGGGGAATCCAATGCGATAGGTCACAAATAAGTGTGTCGGCGGGATCATTATACTCTTTTTATTTACTCCTATGGAGTTATACTCCGGCTTGAATAATACTATAGTGATGAAATGCCCAAATTCTTAACAAGAAGAAACATGTAGTAATTTCACAACCAGAATGCAAAAGGTGCAGTTGTGCGACAATAGATATTGTTTTTTCTGTTTTTGTTTTCGTCCCAAGGGTTAGGGTATTTAGGGTTTCTAGAGACAAGGGTTTTCCTTGTGCTATAGCTCTCTGATATACTTGTGGGGTCCAACAGTAGTACTCGACCCAATATCTCAGGGCACCAACTAAGGAGGCTAGATTGTTCCCTTAGTCGTACTACTTGACTACCCATGTACTAGACAATATATTCTTGAGTGATGTTCTTGGTGGCACTATAGTAGTCAAGAGACTGATCGATTTATCTATGGAGGGATTCAGGAGATCTAGGTCAATCCTTATACATGTATTGTTTGATGTGTTACTACTCGAAGGGGTACCAACAGGGGCTATAAGGGTGGCCAACAGATGTGTGCTTAAGTACCTCATATTTCTTGTGTGTATTACTCCATGACCTCAGGTTTATGTGCATAATGATAGATGTTTGAGCTTTAAGATTCCAGAATATTTCTCTACCCTAAATAAAATTAACCCACAATTTTTTTCCGAGGAAATTGCTCTGGTACCACTTGTAGTATTCCATATATATAATAGTATGCAGAACATAAATATTTTAGCTAGAAATGGAAGAACAACAATGATATAACCAGAACAATACCAGAATAATACCAGAAAGAGCACCTTGATTAATGATAGAAATGTTCACTTACCTCTTCGAGGGGGCAACATCCAGCAGAGAAGAGTTCTATTACCATAATATCCAAGACAAAAATTATCAAACCCTCTACTCTTATTTATACTAAATGTATCTATCCAAAAGAAAAATCTAGAGGAAGATCCTTCTAGAAGCAGAAGCTTCTATTAGGTCTTCTTACAATTGACTTATTCCTCCTTATTGCTAGGCCTTATTAATATTGACCTTTATTACATGGAAATATATTATTCTACCCACTTGAGGGGTTAGGTAGGTTAGGTCACTAACATTGTCACCCACATCCTTGGTAATGGTGTAAGGCCCATGATGGATTGGATGAAGCTTTCAATGAGGCCCTGTAAGTTGTTCTTTATGCAAGTGCAACCAAACGTTGTCTCCCACCTGAACTTTGTGTGGCACCTGATGTTGATCATGGTGCTACTTGTACTTGGCATTGGACTTTTATAAAATATCATGAACCCATTGGTGGATGTGTTGGATCCGCTCAATGAATCAGGTGGATTTGTCAGCTATAGTTGGAGCATGTGACGAATCTGCATGGGTGGCCACAAGGGGTAGTGCAACATCCATGGGACCCAATGGTTGAAATACCAACCCCACATGAAATGGCTTGTGGTCGGTTGAGCTATGTATGGCTATGTTGTAGTTGTGCTAAACATAGGGAAGAATCTCATCCCAGGTGTGAGGGTTCTTATAATTGTACATTTGTAGGATGTGCATGATCATCCAGTTCACAACATTGGTTTGTCCATCCATCTAGGGGTGGAAGGTAGTGGACTTGGTGAGCTTGGTGTCCAACATTGACCAAAGGCTCGCCCAAAATGTGTTAAGGAACCAACTATCTCGATCTAAGATAATGGTTTGGGGGATCCAAAAGTGTACCCACACTTGTTCAAAGAAAATCTTGGCAGTGTCCTCCATCGTGATGCTCTTCTTGCAGGAGACCAAAATCACCATCTTGGAAAAGAAATCAACAACCACAAAAACATAGTCATCTCCACACCTGGTGGAAGGGAGGCTCGACATGTAGTCCATTGAGATGGATTCCCTTGGCTTGTTAAGAGTAGGCAGATGAGTTTACATGCCTTGTTTCTTGATGGTTGGTTTGGAAATAGCGCAAGTAGTGCAGGACCAAATATATTTTCTGACATCCTATCGAAGTTTTGGCTGGTAAAAATGTCATTGCATCATTGCCACTGCCTTTTCCATGTCGAAGTGTCCTGCCACCCGACTATAGTGGGCTTTCCAAATCAGCTTCGCTCGCTCCCTCGCTTGATGGAACACAAAGATGACCCATATGGCACAATAACCCATCATGAATATGGAAATTATTGACAGTTGTGTTGGCACCCAACATCTGGTAGGTGTTGGTAAAGTTAGGATCCATCTCATAGAGGTGGCACCACCCGTAGGTCTTATGGTTGCAAGATTCTAGCACTGTGGTGAGTGTCGTGACTGGAGGTTGAATGAGGCAATCAACGACTCAGTTGGTACTTCATGTTTTATACTTGATGTTGATGTGGAAATATTGCAAATATGTGGACCACTTCTAATGGTAGTCATTCTGGAACTTTCCTTTTGTCTACATGAACTGCAGTGGCTTATGATCAGTTTGGATGACTGTCTCCTTCCTGAGAATGTAATGTCACCACTAGCAGCAGGCTTTCACAATGGAGTACATTTCCTTTTCGTAAGTAGGGTACTTACTGATGACATCTTATAGTGTCTCACTATGATGGGCCACTAGGTGGTCATGTTGAGTGAGGACTGCACCCACAACATAGTCTGAAGCATATATCTTGATCTCAAAGGGATGTTGCAGGTCAGGTAATGAGAGCATTGGAGTTGAATACAAGTGTTTATTTAGAAAATCAAACACTTTATGTTCAGACACATCCCACATGAATTTTTCCTTACCACCACCTATGTTTATTTGACTGAGGGCCCATGTAATATGGGAGAATACCAACATGAACCTATGATAGAAATTGGAAAGGCCTAAGAAGATACGAAGCTCAGTGAGCATAGTTGGGACTGGTCAGTCACGAATGACTTGGATCTTGGATGGATCAACATGTACACCATGTGCATCAACAATGTATCCTAGGTATTGGACCTTTTCCATGCCGAATGAGCATTTTTCCAAGTTGGCATACAGCTTGTGTGTTGCAGAGTGTGCAGAACCTGTTGACTATGTTGTAAGTGTTTTGCCCAAATCTTTTTGTAGATGAGGATTTCATATAGATACACCACCACAAATCAATTAGTGAAAGGCCATAGGATATCATCCATCAACCTCATGAAATTTGTTGGGGCATTCGTCAGACAAAAGGGCATGACTAGCCATTCAAAAAGACCTTCTTTTGACTTGAAGGCAGTTTTCCATACATCTGTCTATTCTATTGGGACCTGATGGTATCTAGACTTCAGATCAATCTTACTGAAGTATTTGGCCCCCTTGATCTGATCAAGGAGATTGTTGATTTGAGGAATCGGGTATCTGTTCCTAATTATGATTTTGTTTAGAGCTCGATAGTCAATGAAAAGTCACCAGGTCCCATATTTCTTCTGCACCAATATGAATGGGCTTCCACAAGGTGATGTGTTGAGTTAGATATGCTACTTGTGGAGAAATTCTTGGATATGATGCTTGATCTCCTGATTTTCTAGCAAAGAGTGATGATATACTATCCCATTTGGTAGTAGTGTGTCGAGGGTTAGATCAATGGGATGCTTGACCTGACAGTGCAGAGGTACTCCAGTAGGTGATGAGAAGATGTCTTTGTATTCTTCCATGACCTTATCCTCTTGCTTCCGATGCGTCGAGATGTGGCTGCAACCTTTCGCTCACTATGAGAAAAAATCACAAAGAAGACAAACTTCTCGGTCTAAAAAATGACCTTCCTACATTGCTTGGTAGAGGTCAAGAAAATAACACTAGGTGGAACTACCTCGGGTATCCTGTAAAATTTCTTATTCAAATTAATAATAACACTGTCAGGCCTAGACTCATATACAACATGACATTTCCATAAATAAGGTCGGTCCAAAATAACATCACAAACTTCAAGGTTAGAAACATCACACAATACCTCATCTTTGAATGGCTTGATGTCGCACAAGAGATGAAATTGTTGGTTGATGCAAAGATCACTTCCTTGATGGAGCCATCCAATGGTGTAGGGTTGTGGGTGTGACATTTTTCAGCATGGCTAGTCACTTGATGACCTCTATTGAGATGATTTTCTTGTAGCTACCACTATCAATGATGAAGTGCAGTGGATTTCCTTTCACCCACATCTGTGAATGAAAGAGGCTCTCGCCTTCCTATGGCTCATCAAGTTCATTGGGTTGGATCTTGGTGATAGCAACGGTGGCACTAGGTTCATCATCAATTATCTGTCTCCCCTTCTCTAGTTCTAACTCAAAGTCAGAACCCACATCTGATTTAGAGGGTTTTACTTCAGCCATTAATGATTGTTTAGAGCGGAAATCGACAGTGTTATGCTAGGGTCTCTTATTGAAGTCACACCACTGCTCAGTATCTTTCTTAGTCTTCCCATTGTCTTGTTGAGGGGTCCTAAATCCATTTAACTCAATAGTAGGAACCAAACCATCCATCAAGGCCCAATTAGACTCGGTAGTGTTTGATAGTGGAATGGTTCTCCATATCTGTTTTTCTGGCGAAATAATCAATGGGCTTTAAGTAGTGATTGACATGACATCTTCTTATCAAAGTTCCTTCTTTGTTTTAAACATTCTCTTTTTGTATTTTCTTCTACAAGGTGGAGCTGGTAAAAGGATGTTTGCTGGTATAAACCAGCTAGTAAAAATGGGAATCTTAACTACTGAAGAAGGCTGATCTTTGGATATCCCTCATGCTCAAGCATGCAGACGAAGATTTTTACACCTGTGACAAGACTAGTACTAATACATCAACTTGTTGGTATTTAATTATTGACTGAGATACAATTATCGAAAGAAAACATACATGTAATAAAATGATGGCAAGAAAATTTGTTTCCTTAGCTCTAATCACTAATCACACATTAACACCATGATTTTTTTCCACCATTAGAGACAAGAACTATAAAAATATTGAGTTAGCTAACTTATCAATAGATTTAGAAACTCTTACTCGCTACAACATCCATTCATGAAACAGAGTCAGAAGTAGTTCCTCCTCAAATCCAATCACACATGCCTTTGATGAAAAAAAAAATTGTCTCTGGTTCTAAACATGACTTCTCAATTAAGTTCATTCTGAAATAGTTCTTTACAATTCTAAAAAATGAGGGTATTTCAAAAACCATCGACTAGATCTAAAAGGTCGATCCTCTTATTTATAACAAATCATTAACTAAAAATAACTATTAAAAGTGCAATCTAAGTAAAAAAAAACATCGCCACATGGTGCTTCCATCTCTCCGTCTTCTAAGAGTCATTGAATGGTTTCACTGAAGTGGATGACTCTTCCCATACTCTAACCATTTGACAAAGAGTTCCTCACATGTGTTGGCATACAGGAATCTGTGTTGGTCCATCGGGGGTGAAAGGATCTCCTTTACTTCTATTTCCTATGACCAATACTTGACTATTTTGACACTTAACTGATGTAATATTGTTCGAGACTTGATCAGGTGCTCCATGAACTGTTGTACTTGTCCTGGTGCCATGTTCACCACCTTTGTTATCTTTGCAGTCCACGCCTAGTCTTGTTCTGCATGTTGTTTGACTATGTCATACAAGTCGACAAAGTCCTATGGTGAGATTAATTCTAGGAGACCGATGTCTTTCATCTCTTAAATAATATTGACCCAACTTATTTCGCAATCGGCCCATTTCTCTTGAATCTCCCGCTGAGGTTCTTGGGCCATTTTCACCCAGTATTCGACTACTTTCCTTATCTGATATATGTTTCTCTCCCTCAACAACCAAATGTCATGTTCTTCAACGTCCCATCCCTTTTCAACCGTGTTGATGTAATCAATTCTTTCCATTGCTTGGTGGGCCTTCTCGTACCATATTTCTGCATCTTTTTAGGTTGCTAGCACCATAAGAGTGTCTTCTTGGAAGTCAACTATCCTTGCAGTAAAAAGGTGTCATTCATTTATGAATTTGTTGTAGGCATCTTGGAATTCGCTTCTCAAAAATATCATGTCCTGTGTGGAGTCTTGATAGTATTTCTCCAAATGTCATAGATGCTCCATCTCCTTTATCACAATGGCCAAATCCTCTTGATATTTCCTTACTCTTTCCAGAGAGGCATATGTGATTGCCATCCCTGGGCCGATAAGCTCAGACATTTTGGCATGCTCTGTGTTGATCAATTTCACTTCTATGGTGATGAGGATCGAACCGTCCAATGTAAGCCTCTTATTCTTAGTGGTTCTCTTCATGATGGCTTTCCTCTTTCGATCGTAGGAGATTTCTTTTATATCAATGACCTCATCAATTGGTTCAGGGATTTTTTGTTCTTCCTATGTTAGAGTGTTCCCCAAGCTCCCAACTATGTGTATCTGTTCAAGGCTAGGTTCATGGAACTCTTCTAGGTACTCTAATGGATCGACCTCTGGCCATTGTTAATCAGATCGCAAGGTACTGACAAAAACTAAGGGATTAGGGGAAGGTTCGGTACTTACTTGATAATTGTCCGTTGAAATTTTTATTTCCTATTGTGGGATTTCTTCTTCCTGTTCACTTGATCCTAGATCATCCCACATGTTTTCCATTGGGGTTGATGGTATGTCAAGTAGCTCAGAATCCAAAGAAATTTCTACCTCATGCTCATTCTACGGGTGGCTCTGAATTAAAGCATCGGGACTCGAGGTGGATTCTCTCTCAGGTTCTTTCTCCTTTGTAATTTGCACCGGAGTGACCAGGGACACCTATGAACTCTCCTCATAATTATAGATGGTTATTAAGTTGAACAAGGGGTTTTGTATAATTTTTATCCCTGATGTCCTCGCTATCTCAGGCCAAGCCGAAATATCCCCTGGTGATCCGACCTGTGGTGGTGGAGCTTCAGGGTTTTATGACCCGATGGTTTCTTCAAGTTGTATCAGATCTGGGCCACTTGGTTCTCCTCGGCTTTCAACTGGGTCATCATCGGGGACCCTTGTCATATCTATCAAATCAGGATCATTTTTCAAATGATCAATGATTCTATGTGCCCCTTCTATCAAGAGAAATCCCCTTCTATGTGCCTTTGTTGTTTCTGATGCTCTGATTTCTTCCCTGGCTATGAGGTCCTCTTGAGCCAATTGCTCTATCATTTCCACCTGTTCATCCATGCTCATGGCCTTGAACCTGTTCATGTTTGGGTTGGCCATCCTTTGCACACCTCGTCCTAGTCCTGGGTGTACTTTGTGAATTTTTTTTCCTCAAACTTATCATGAGCATATGGCCAACAGGATGGTAGTTGTGAAGCATGTTGGAGGAATAGGATTTTAGGATCGTTCTTGCGGAATCAGTCTATCTGGAATATGAATTCCAGTTGTTTAAGCCCCTCTTGTTTGGATTGAGAAGTATCCTTTGTTGGTTGTGGAGCCTAATTATCTTCCTGATTCAGAGGTCCTTGCTTTCAGTCGTGTTTATACCCCATGAAGTATTTACACCCTAGAAGTATGTACACTCTTCCACGCGGGGGAGTGCAGAGGGGGGGTACCCCCTCTGCGAGGTTTGGGGGCAATTGGGCCCCCAACGAGGGTTCAGGGGTAGCATCCCCTGATGGGGGTTCGAGGGAGAAGCCCCCGAAGCAAAAAATTTCCTTATAAAAGTATATTGTAATTTCATTGTAAATCTGGACCGTTCATTATAAGGTCACAGATCTAACGGTAGAGATTATGTTAGGGTTTTTTTCCCTAGAAGG
>JZKD02S1778767.1:160204-203345 GCA_000966675.3 Picea glauca | reverse complement strand
AGTGAGCTTGGCACTTGAGCACAAACTCTGGGAAATGATGAACTTGGGGGAACATATAGAGGGGCAGATTGGACTCCCAGAGGCCAACCTCATCGCTCTGGTCCAGGAAAACTTCCCGGAGCCATGCTTGTAGATTGAAAAAATCAAAACTGCATATGGTGTCTGCTATCAATCGATCTTTGTCAACCAGCGGAAGTTTATCCAGGTCGACCGGAGGAGGGACGAATGGATTTTCTTCCTCCTCAGCTTGCTTTGTCTTAGAAACCATCGCGGCGAGTGTACCTACAATAAAACACATTAGTGGGGTCTAATGGTGGTGATGGAAAACGACAAGGGAACAAATGGGAGTATGGCAGATGAGTTTTTTGGAGCGAGGAATGTTTTCTGGTGTGATGGAGGAATAGCGAATGAAGATAGGCACACAGTGTTTTTATTCAAAACTGGGTCGGTCGGACGCGGGAAAACGGTCTGCATGACAACGGACCAATCATCCCGTTATTAATGTGCAACGGGCCACTCGGGGATGAGACAGCAGGTGACGGCAGTCAACGTGTACGGGAGATGATGTGGAGGCATGCAATTGGAGGCAAAGTCGTCGAAGGGGGCTAGCCGTAAATGGGAAAGGTGAGGCCTGACAGCAGGGACTGGCAGAAGTTATGAGATGTGACTCAGACCAGGGGCAAGTGGGACAAGTGGGCTCGGTGGTGGGTGACAGTAATGGGTGAGGGGCTGTCAGGCGGCATGTGGGTGACGGGACTTCTTGACCAATAGGATTGTGCCACTTATGAATATGGAACCACCTGTAGGGGATATTCATTCCGGACCCCCCCCCTTTGGTTAAAGGCAGGACACTAGGGGGGGCCCGGAATCCATCTGGGACCCTAGATCCGCATGACGCATCTGAGGCCGCAGATCTCAGCCCATACTTTAATGTCGATTCTGGACCCCCCCCCCTCCATTAAAGGCAGAATAGAGGGGGGGGTCCGGAATTCAATTTAGACCGTAGATGTGAGTGCTCGTTTCCGAGCCGTCGAGATGTGCTCGAAGATTATAATCAATTCCGGACCCCCCCCCCCCCCCCGGTTAAAGGCAGAACGGATGGGGGGGTTCAGAATCCCATGTAAACCATTTATTTGGGCGCTGTGATCCGGGCCCTTGAAAAGTGAAAGAGCTATAAGGAGGGGGCGGGGAAAGTCATATGTAGGAAAACTTAGGATAAGGTCGTTTTCATAGGTTTTCTTTTCGGTTTTTCTCATATAAACCACCAAGGGGACATCAATTCAATTACATCAAGGCATTGAAGTCACGGGGTAACATTTTTATCAATCTAGCTTCATTTTGGCAAGGGAGGCAAGGCAATTAATCTACGTCCTAACCTACTGTCACAAGGCGATTGACCCAGTTTAAACAGTTGGGTCAAGATTTTATTCTTTCTAGGGGCTATCTGATCAGGATTAGAGGGTCTGATCATATGTATTCACTAATTCTAACCTAGGGGTTATCTAATCAGGATTATAGGGTCTGATCAGATGTATTCACTAACCTATCAACACTTGAAAATTTAAAAGAACTTGGTCATGCTTGAAAGGTATGACCAAGCTGCTATTATTGCATGGGGCCTTTGCTTCAATTCTTTTGGCCCTCTTTTCTTCTTTTTTTTCTTTTTTCTTTTTCTTTTTCCTTTTTTCTTTTCACAGATAATTTGAAACATGCAATATTATTTGCGAACCACATCACCAGATACAGATAATATCCAAGTCATAAGATGATTCCCATAAATTGTGTGGTGATAACACTCACAAACTCTCTTCCTCAACTATTACACCTACTACCAAATGAGATCGAAATTGATCTTTTACATGAGGGGCTCTTAGAGATCTTCCCTCCAACCTCACCTACCCTATTTAATTACATTGAATGGGTTTTCTAGTCCACAATCCGGATCTAGATCTCAACCTTCAAGAATTAAAGGCCTACCTACTCTACGCTTGTGCAAAGCACGGCCTTCAGCCCAACAGCCTAAAACATTTAATTACATTCAATTTCAAAATTGAAAATGAGGGTTGTGCCTCTCTTCAGCCTTGAATGCACGCGCTGACGTGGTTGGCAGGCTGACGTGGAGATATTCTCCTGCATCATGTTACAGGAGAAGACATAATGACCCAAGGAAAGACTACAAAAGAATCAGGAATCAGAAAAGCTGCAGAGAAGACACAAAATTTTGATGCAAAGAAAGGAAAACAAATGTTCGAGGAGGCACGAAGAGAATTCAGGGGAGAACAAGCTTCTTCATCAAATACATGACTAGAAGTTAGAGAATGTGGAATGCCTCTAGAATTTGATCAGTCTGCTTCACCTGGAAATGGAAAAGAGGCAAGTAAACTTGTCAAATTCTTACATTTATAGCGTTGATTAAAGATGAGAAATCTATACAAGAACTGCAAAATTTGGTCAGATAGTATGAGATAGGAAGGGTAGATCCTTTACTGAATAAGGTAGTACATCAACTATACAAGAAGAGAAGGACAAACAAGGAAATACACCTGAATGCTCAGATTGGAGAATATGATATAGACTATGAGGTCCTTGACTTAGAGTCGAAGGTCAATGTCATGACGAAGAAAACCTGAGCACTGATGGGAAAACCTAAGTTGATCTATTACCCTATCAGGCTTAGAATGGCTAATCAGCGGGTAGTAAGCCCCTTTGTCGTATTAGAACATGTCCCTGTGGACATCGACGAAGTAAGGACATTTGCAGACTTTGAGGTAATTGAGATAGTTGATGATAGTTGTCCTTATCCTGCATTGCTAGGAAATGATTGGGTTTTCAATAATTCCACTCTGGTTGATTTAAAGAAAAGATGAATGGAATTTGAAGGAGATGGCCTTAGGTTCATTGCACCGTTAGATCTCGATGAAGGTCTGCGATACATTGAGCCCATCAGAGAAGAAGATCGTGCATACAAATTGGAAAACATATACAAATTAACAGCTAGACAATATGATTACATTAATCCTATGGCGGATGGAAATTTGAGTTGGTGAAGTGACAACGCATGTTCATCAGACTCATAAGAAGCACTGGAGAAGTGGAAAAAAAAAATGTATGAAGTATCTACAAGGAGATGTGCTAGATTAACCAGGGAAGTACGCTGGATCGTCACAACAGTAAGTAACTTACCCACCTTTGATGGTTTGAATCCGTTAGAAACCTTCTTATCAAACTTTCAAGAAAGTGTACCAATGCAACGACGCTTGTTGGAAATGGATGAGGCCTTGAAAGACACACCATAAAGATGGTGGGGGATGCATAAAAACAACATTACAGAATGGGTACAATGTCGTACCCTCATGACTGCGTGGTTCTCGGCACAAGTAGAAGGTTGCGAAGTTAGGTACACAGGTCGAAGATTCCCAAAGGACCATGTGTGAAGTTGTGAGGAAGCCTGGAGAGCCATTCCTTAAGAGTAGTGGGTGCAAAAATTCATAAGCACGCTGGACACTATCCCTATCAACTAGTACCTTCAAGAAGAGTTGTGCCTCATCACTGCAGAGTGAGAAGGTATGAATCGGAACTTTGTCACCACCTTTTTATTCAAAATCCAATATCCTATAGTAGATCAAGCATTACATACTGTAAGAAAAAAAGTATTTGAGGAGGCACCTAGCCTCCCTTTGGAGCAAGAAGAGGATGAATGGACTACACCTCTCCAGAAACTGCAAGGTTGTTATAACATCAATGATGACGAAGATGATGATCCTAGAAAGGTGAACATCACAGAAACAGAAGGCCATAGAGATGTGGAAGGACCAGGATTTGAGCTACCATTTATTGGACAACTGATCAAGATCAAGAAATTCAATATTGGAACAAAGGAAACACCGAAGCTTGCAAATGTTGGAGATTATTGGGATGTTGCCACTATTGATAAGATCACCGAGTTACTGCATGAATATCAGGACTTGTTTCCGACCAAGTTCACTGATATGAAGGGAATTAAAGGGCCTATGGGAGAATTGAGGATCCCTTTGAAACCAGATGCAAGACCAGTCGAGCAGAGACCCTACAGATTGAACCCTAAATATAAGGAGAAAGTGAATATTGAGCTCGACAGAATGCTAGAAGTAGGGATTATAGAACCTGTTGAAGAGTCAGAGTGGATTATCCCTATGGTGGTACAACACAAGAAGACATGATAGATCAGGATCTTTGTAGACCTCAGGAAGATGAATGATGCCTATTTTCATGACCCCTTCCCTACTCCATTTATTGACGAAGTGTTAGATAATGTAGGAGGTTAGGAAGTATATTCTTTTACATATGGGTTTTCAGGATACCATTAGATCCGGATTGCCAAGGAAGATCGCCATAAGACTACCTTTGCCACAGAATGGGGATCCTACCAATATACAGTAATGTCTTTTGGATTGAAGAATTCCCCAACCATATTTTCCAGGGTGGTAGTCGAAGCATTCAAAGAGTTACTACATAAATTTATAGACGCATATTTTGATGATTGGACTGTTTTTAGTTTATTGAAAAATCATATTGAATGTCTAAGGCTAATGTTGGACAAATGTAGGCAGTGTCAAATTGCCTTGAATTTGAAGAAGTGCATCTTCTTCTCACCATTTGGAGTGTTGTTAGGTCATATTATATGCAAACAGGGATTTCTGGTAGACCCATCTAAAATTGCCATTATAGTTGATCTTCCACCTCCTACTTCAGTCAAACAGCTACACACTTTGCTAGGACATACGGGATACTATAGGAAGTTCATTAAAGGATATGCCTAGATTACAGCACCCATGGAGAAGATTTTGAAGAAAGACTATCAATTTTACTAGACAGAAGAATGCCAACAGAACTTCGACACACTGAAACAGAAAATGGTTATCATGCCTATTATGGTTTTTCTAGATTGGAGTAAAAACTTTCATGTGCATGTCGATGAATCTTCTATTGCATTAGAAGTTGTGTTAGCACAACCAGGAATAGGAGACATTGACCACCCGTTAGCCTTTTCTAGCAGGAAGCTATCAACAACAGATATCAACTACACCACCACTGAAAGAGAAGGGTTAGCCATGGTGTATGCGTTGCAGAAATTTCACCACTACTTGTTGGGAGGACACTTTAAAATGTTTACTGATCATTCCATGCTGAAATTCCTAGTCAACAAGCCAGTGTTGGGGGGGAGAATATGCAGATGGCTTCTTCTCTTTCAAGAATATGATTTTGAGATCTTGGTTAAGCTAGGAAGAATGAACAAAGGTCCTGACCACTTGTCTAGGTTGGAACATGGAGAAGAGCCCACTAGTTTGGAGGATACATTGTCGGATGCACAATTGCTAGCCATTAGAAATATTGATGACCACTTCATCGAGATAGTCCAGTTCCTATCAACAGGAATGGAACCTAGTGAGTATACAATTTCCCAGAAGAAACAACTAATAGTGTGTGCTGCAAAATTTTCACTTATAGTTGGATAGCTATACAAAATGGGACCTGATGAGATATTGAGAAGGTGTGTTATGGAGGCAGAGCGACCATTGATCCTCATAGAATCTCATGAAGGCATTGCACGAGGACACTACATAGGGAAAGCCACTATGCAGAAGGTTCTTAGAGCTGATCTTTGGTGGCCTATCTTACACAGAGATACTAAAGACTATTACCAAGCCTACGATGTATGCCAAAGAGTTGGTAAACCATCCAGAAGAGATGAAATGTCATTAGCACCACAGCTGACACTACAATCATTTGAGAAATGGGCCATTGACTTCATGGGACCTATAAACCCACCAGGGAAGTGCACAGGAGCAAGGTACATCATTACTGCGATAGAATACTTGACCAGATGGGTTGAAGCAAGAGAAGTTCAGGACTATAGTGAAACTACAGTTGTGCACTTCATATTTGATGACATCATAACCAGGTTTGGATGCCCAATGATCCTTATGAGTGATCAAGGAACACATTTCATAAATAAGACCGTTGAAGCCTTGACTGAGGAATTTTCAGTCCATCATTAGAAGAGCACACCTTACCATCCACAAGAAAATGGAACAGTTTATGCATTTAACAAAATATTGGAGACAATGCTAACAAAGATCTGCAGTGTCAATACAGATGACTGGGATTTAAGAGTACCAATAGTACTATGGGTCTATATAACCACTTGCAAGAAACTAACAATGCAAACCCCTTTTAAGTTGGTTTATGGCCTCAAAGTCGTTGTCCCAATGGAATATTTGGTACCAAGCTTAAGGATCATTTCCTTTATAGGTATGGATGACACTGGCGTTGTGCAAGAGAGGCTCACACAGTTGGTCAAACTAGAATAAGTCAGATTTGTTGCAGGATTCCATCAGTGAGTACAGAAGGAAAGAGAGAAGGCCTACCATGACAGACACATCAAGAAGAAGGCATTTAAGCAAAGTGATTTGGTATTGGTGTATGATAGTAAGTTTATAAAACATCCAGGAAAGTTCAAAACGCATTGGCTCGGACCATATGAGATTTCCTATGTTATAAAAGGAGGAGTTGCACAGTTGAAGACCTTGAATGGTGCATGGAAGGAAGGGATGTTGAATGGGAGCCGGTTGAAATTATATTATGACAACCAACTGCCTCACAACTCTTAGTAAAAGCATGAGGAAAAGGGTCTAGGTACCAAGTGTAGTTGAAACTGGGTACCAGACAAAGAAAAGACAGTCTGCACAAGGAAGGAGAGGAGGCATAGAGAAGAAAGCAAAGGTTGCACTGCGCAGTCTGAGATTGAAGTAAAATAGAAAGATCAGATTTGGAGTGCCTTAGGACGAGTCATAGGTGAGTGTTGGGGGCCTATTGTCCCTTGGTGATGGAAGTAAGAAAAGGTTAAGGCAGAAAAGACAAAATGTGAGCTGCACAGAAGACACAGTGACTGTTACTGGGTCAAAGTGAGCAAAATAGTAGAAAAGATGGAGCGAAGTAAAATGAATCAATTCATTGGACAAGGAGATCAAGGATTAAAGATCAGCAAGAAATATGGATCGTGGACATCTCACCAAGAGGAAAAATCCACCGATTGGATGCTTTGGAGCATCGCGTGAGAAGGAAGAAAAGATAGGCTAGCGAAGCCCTGAAAACATGGGTCAATTTGACCTAGGATTTTAGACACCTAGGGTTTTGATATCTAGGGTTTTGACACCTAGGTTTCGGCCTAAGGCTATCAGTGAGTGATTGTAATGTATAAATAGGCATTTAAAGGACCTAGGATGGGTTGTTGTTGTTGTTTTTGTTATCTTTGTTATTCTGTGATCAGGTGAGAATTATTGTGTGAGAGAAAAGTGTTGAGTGTAGAGCCTTATGGGATTGTAAGATCTTCAGCTGGGTGCAAAGATCAACCCTACAGCTGGGTGCAAAGATCAACCCTACAGCTGGGTGCACAAGAAGGGGGGAGATAGAGAGAAGAATAAAGAAGATATGCTAGCTAAGAGCGTAGACGAGAACTGTATGCTTCATCCTAATATATTATAAAGCACAGTTCTATGGACGTAGCCCTGGAGAGAGGGCGAACCACATATATTTTGTGTTGTGTGTGATTGATGCTATTTTCTATGCCATGAGGTAAATAATTATTGAATTACTGTTTTAGATCTGATAGATAGTTTTGTGGAGTAGATCTGAACTGGTAGATGATATATAACTATTTTATTGATTTTGTATTGGATCCACTTGATATCCCCTTGGTTGTAGACATGTCTGTCCTACAACCCCCCCATAGATACTTTGAGTGATACTGCATCTTCTTTGTAGGTGTTTCCGAAAGGGCCAGTAGTTAGGGCTTGTTGGTGCTCTCTTGGAGTTGAACCCTAGGTCTGCCCCTATGTCAACAAAGCTCTCCTTTCCTTAGGGTTTAGGTTTTCTGGGAAATTCTGATGATGCAGGAGATACGTTAGTTTCCCATACCAATAATCTTTCCCTGGGGGAACATATAAAGATTCACTACACCATAATTCCAATTCATTGTCCCACCTGGGGTCTTCATTTACTAAGTCCTAGGCTTCAGCGACCAATTTACACAATCCTTTTCCTTTAACCAGTTTGATAGGTTTTATATCTAGATCAAATTCTTGGACCACTGCCATCCAATTTCCTCTTCTTTCCCCCATCTCATGTTGAGTGAATAGGGATCACACTGTAGGATAAGGCACAATAATTTTGGTGTGGTGTTTTAGGATGTAAGATCTGAAGTGTTTCACTCCCTTGTACACTGCATAATCTTGTTTGTCTATAGCAGGGTAATTTAGTTAGGCCCCTTGGAGATTAGTTCTCATAAATGAGATTAGAACCTCATTGTTTTCATCATCTTTCTGAGTCAATACTGCAACTAACGATTGGTCGGAGGAAAAAGTGTAGAGGAAAAAGTCTTTTCTAAAGTTGAGACTTCGCAACACTGGAACTTGAGATATTGCAGTATTAATATTGTTGAAAGCACTTTTTTGTTCATCATCCCACTTAAATTCATCATCTTTGCAGATCATTTTTTGTAAGGGTTTGATAGTTTCAGCGAAATCGGGAGTGAACTTCTTCACAAAATTGATTTTCCCAAAGAAGTATTGCATAGCCTTTTTGTTGTGGGGTAATGGAAGTTGAGCTATTGCCCTAATTCCTTCTGGGTCTATGCAAATTAATGTTTGAGATATAATATGATCTAATAGTTTCCCTTCATCGACACCAAAAATAATTTTCTTAGGGTTTAAATATATATTGTATTTCCTACACCTTTTGAAAATCTGGGTTAGGTGTTGGATGTGATCTTCTTTATTCTTTGAACACACAGTCACATCATCCAAATAAACTACTATGCATTTTTTTATTAATCCCCGAAAAGCTAGGTCCATGGACCTTTGGAAGGTTGCCCCTGCATTGATAAACCCAAAGGGCATGCGTTTAAAAGAAAAGGTTCCCCACTTGGTTCAGAAGGTAGTTTTCAATCAGTCTTCCTATGAAACTAGAACTTGCTATAACTTGAAAAACCATCTAGCAGGGAGAAAATCTCAGAACTAGACATAGTCTGCAAGAGTTGCTCCATCGGTGGGACTGGGTATTTTTCCTTTTCTGATGCTTTGTTGAGGTTTCTAAAATGCACACATAGACGGATCTCCCTGGACTTTTTCCTGATAGGAACTCAATTTTCTACCCATGAAGAGTGTCTAACCTGAAAGATAATTTTAGCATCTAGTAATTTCTTCAACTCCTGACACATGAGAGGCTCCAAGGATGGGTGGTACTTCCAGAGATTCTATTGGAAGGGTTTTACTCCGGGTTTTAACGGGATCATGTGTTGGATAATGTGAGTATCATAAGTTTTCAGATCTTAGTAGGACCATGCAAAAACATCTTGATATTCTCTGAAAAGTTTGAGATAAGATTTCCTTTCTTCTTTAGATACTATCTTACCAAGATTTATATTCTTAGGGTTCTCTAGGGTTCCTAGATTTATAGTCTCATACATGGGACAAGAAATCCTTGTCTTTGTGTTTGTTTACCCCTTAAATCTTTCCCTTAAGTAAAAAAGGTTCTCCAAATTGTCTACCCATTTCGGTATAGTGTGAAACCTTGGTTTGTTAGTCGATTGATCTGTTTCATCTCTTTGTTAATGGGGATCGGCTTCTACTAGTTTCTTCTGAAATATTTCATCGTCAATAGCCAGATCTTTAAAATTTTCCTGATTGGTTAAAACGTTTATGATATGTTCATCTCCTTCAAAGACCTTCCAATTAGAGATATTGTTGGGTATTGATGGTTTGTATAGTATCTCCATAGTGAACTGGGAGGCTTCATAGTCTTATAAAGGGGATATCCTTGAGGCAGCAGTGGCCAGGGAATCAGCAAGAGTATTCTTTGCTCTGGGGATCACTGTAATGTTGAAGGCTTCAAAATGTTCTACTAGTCTATGCACTTCTTGTTGATAATTCCTCAGGTGGGGAAAGTTGTAGTGTATAGTGTTCCTTACTTTCCTAATGATGATTTCAGAGTCTCTGAAAACCTTTAGTTCTTTAATGTTTAATTCTATGGATTTCTTTATCCCTTGCATTAAAGCTTCATACTCTGCGGTGTTATTAGTGAATTCAAATTCTATTCTGCAGGAGAGGAAATTTTGTTTCCCCTTCGGATCAATAAGGATACATGCCGCGCCTGACCCTCCTTGCGATTTAGATCCATCAAAGTACAAGGCCCAAACTTCTGAGCGAAAACCATCCACTTCTCCTTGCCTACCAATTTTCTCCTCTCCACCCATTTTCTTTGTGGTTTTCAACAAAGGTTCTTGAAAAAAGAGGGTTTCTTTCGGTTGGTACATTTTATTGAAATTTTATTTCAGAGTTTTGAGTAAGAGGAATATCATATGAGAGAGGGGAGAAATTACCGAAATTGAAGTCGCAGGAGTCATTGCTTAGCATGGGGAAATCTGTCGAAGAGGGTTCGTTAAGGGCTTCTAAATCGGTGACAGTATGTTTGAGATACCTTTCCCTATCGATCCTGATCATGTTCGCGTGTCCCTTTAATGGAAATCAAAGGTGAGCCCAGTCTGTGCTAAAGTATTTGTTCAACTTCTCGGACCAATATCTAATAAGTAGAAATCCATGAGCTTCTAGGATATCTACTACAATGATGTCAATCACATGAACAAATTTCGGGTGTGTTTCCATTCTGACCATGACATCTTTGAGTTCTCCCATAACTTTCACCTGGGTTCTATCCAGTTGTATCACATGTTTATCACTTTTGAGAGGGACTACATTTAATTTCTTGCTGATAGATAATGGCATAACATTAGAGGATGCCTCTAAGTCAACCAAACAATTATGGAGGTTTATGTTGAAGACTTCAAATGTTAAGAGGAATGGTGGGACCAAATGCTTTCCCTTTTTATCTTCAGAGCAAGCGTTTATGGTTGGTGTATTTTTGGATACGTGAGGGTTGGATTTTCTCCTTTTTTAGTGGTTGTTATAGGAGTTTCTACCGACTTCAAGGCTTGTAATAGAAAGTCCTTTTGCTAGTAAATTCTACACATGTCCATGACCGATACATTTTCCTCTAAACTTTTTAAATCTTCTACTATGTTGTAGTATAGCTTTGGTGCTTCTCGTGTATGGATATTTATAGGGTTTCTTTGGGAAACAAAAGGTTCTTTTGGGTGATCAGATGTTGGTTTTCCTTCCGAAGTTTCGAAAATGGTAAGGTCATTTGACATAGGTTAATCCCTACTTCACGTTTTCACAACCAAGACCTCAGCAGGTGGTTCTTGAACCTCAAATAGATCCTCGAAAGGCATTGCCAAGTGCGGGTCCCACAACAACATGGTTGTTTCTTCCAGCGGGTAAAATTCTTCCTGATCAACAATATTCATCGATGATCTGCTTGATTGTTCGGTAAGGGAAAATTCATGGCATGCACCCATTGTGGACAGTCTCTTTCAGAATGTTTCTCCTAGTGATAGGTACAGAAAGAGTCAGATGCTACATAGCTCAGGTCAATGTTTAAGTTGGTTAGGGGAGGTTAAATTGCTTTGAATGGTGGATTTCTTTTAAAAAAAAGTTTATAGGGCCTTTGGCCTTGGTTTCCTTACCCTACACTCCTTTTCATGTCTATGATTTTGTTTGAAAACTTTTTTATCATCCGTTGTAGGTATTCTATGTCTCCACTTCCCTTTTCGAGACCTTGTTTTGTTTTTTTCCTTGGGGTCTCGTCAACAAGATTCCTCTCCTGGGTGGAGGTTGAGCTTCCTTCTTAACTAATGAGACCTAGACTTATTTACATCCCTTCATTTGGAATTCAATTGTTTTGGCTTCCTCGAAATTCTCATCTAGTGTTGTTTTGGAGCCCTTTTCACAACCATGGAAATGGAAGTAGGGAGAGCATTGGCATATACTTCGATTTGCAATTGCTGGGTGGGTTTAGCTTCAGGTTGAAATTTGTTTTGGGTAGTGGTGAATCGTTGATTGAAGTTTTTAAAATTCTCTTTTGAACTCATGGTGGCAGGGAACAACTTAGGCATCAAATCTCCTGTAGTGGTTTCTTCCATGAATTTGTCTAAAAAATCCTTTTGAAACTTCGTCCAACTAGTTATGGACCCTAAAGACAGGTTAAAATACCATGTAGAGGTTGAATTTTTGAAGGTATAAGGGAAAATATTGCATACTACATCTTCATTTTGGACATTCATCAGTTGAATAGCTAGTATGAACTTCTTGATATGGTCTTCAGGCAATCTTGAGGATTGAGGGTCAAATTTAGGGATTAACTTTTCTAGATGTCAAGGAAGGTTATGAAATCGTTCTGGGATTTCCAAAGCATCTCTGGCCAACAAAGGTTTATTATTCTGAGGTGGGTTTCCCCTTTCTTCATTAATATGATCATTGTTATCCTCCATGTCATCTGAATCCAAAGTTGAGCATTCTAATTTAAACCCATCCTCGTCAGATTCAAAATCGTCGGGCTCAAAGCAGTTACCAGCTAATGTTTAGGGGATTATATTGAGGGGTTGTTCAATCTCGGTGAGGATGAAATATATCAGGTCTTCTACTATGCGAACGAAAATCTGGTTAGGGGTGTCAACCACTGGTTTTCTTACTTTTTTTTTGCGATGAAGTAATAGAGCTAAGGGTAGTTCTCCAATTTGTCGGGTGCAAACTCTTGTGATTCTTTTGAAATGGTTCAAATCCTCATGGGGAAGAGAGTAAGGTATTTCAAGGAATAAGTGTGCTTCCTCTTGCTGAGGTGAGTTACTCATTTCAGGAGTACTTAGTGTATGTGGGTTGTCTTGAGAATGACTAGCCATGCATGTGGGTTGTTCTAAATCTACAAGCTGTGTGAAATATTATATCAAAAATATTGTTAGCCATTCATTCATCAGGCCCTCCTTCTAGCACCAATTATGTTGAGGGGTCCTAAATCCATTTAACTCAACAGTAGGAACCAAACCCTCCACCGAGGCCCAATTAGACTCTATAGCGTTTGATAGTGGAATGGTTCTCCAAATCTGTCAATCCGGCCAAATAATTGATGGGCTTTAAGTAATTATTGACAGGTTGTCTTGTTATGAAAGTTCTTCTTTGTTTTAAACGTTCTCTTTTTGTATTTTATTCTACTAGGTGGGGCTGGTAAAAAGATGTGTGTTGGTATAAACCAGCTAGCAAAAGGGGGAATCTTAACTACTAAAGAAGGTTGAGTTTGGGATAACCTTCATGCTCAAGCATGAAAACAAATATTTTTACACATGTGACAAGCCTATTACTAATACATCATCTTGTTGGTATTTAATTATTGACTAAGATACAATTATCGAAAGAAAACATACATGCAATAAAATGATGGAAAGAAAATTAGTTTCCTTAGCTATAATCATTAATCACACATTAAAACCACGATTTGCTTTCCAACATTAGAGACAAGAACTATAAAAATATTAAATCAACTAACTTATAAATAGATTCAGAAACTCTTACTCGCTACATCATCCATTCATGAAACAAAGTTGAAAGTAGTTCCTCCTCAAATCCCATCACACATGCCTTTGATGAAAAACAGAAGTTTGTATCCAGTCCTAAACAAGACTTCTCAATTAAGGTCGTTCCAAAATAGTTCTTTACAATTCCAAAAAATGAGGGTCTTTCAAAAACCATCGACCAGATCTAAAAGGTCAATCCTCTTATTTATAACAAATCATTAACTAAAAATAACTATTAAAAGTGCAAGTTAAGTAAAACAAAACATCGTCTCATGGTGCTTCCATCTCTTTGTCTTCTAAGAGTCATCAAATGGTTTCATTGAAGTGGATGACTCTTCTCATACTCTGACCATTTTACAGAGAGTTTCTCGCATGTGTTGGCATACATGAATCTGTAGTGGTCCATCGGAGCCAAAAGGATCTCCTTTACTTCTACTGCCCGTGCTTGATACTTGACTATTTTGACACTTAACCATTGTAATATTATTCGAACCTTGATCGGGTTCTCCATGAATTATTGTACTTGTTCTAGTGCCATGCTTGCCACCTTTTCTATCTCTGCAGTCCACGTCGAGTCTTGTTCTACATTTTTTTTGACTATGTCATGCAAGTCAACAAAGTCCTCAGGTAAGCCGAATTCTGGGAGACCGATGTCCTTCATCTCTCAATTAATATTGACCCATCTTCTTTCACAATCGACCCATTTCTATTGAATCTCTCGCTGAGGTTCTTGGGCCATTTTCACCCAGTATTCGATCACTTTCCTTTCTGATCTATGTTGTTGTCCCTCAGCACCCGAATGTCATGTTCTTCGACGTCTTGACCCTTATGAACCACACTGATGTAATCAATTCTTTTCACTGCTTGGTAGGCATTATCGTACCATATTTCCACATGTTTGTAGGTTGCTAACACCATAAGAGTGTCTTCTTGGAATTTGACTATCCCTACAGTAAAAAGGTGTCATTTATTTGTGAATTTCTTGTAGGCATCTTGCAATTCACTTCTCAAAAATATCGTGGCATGTGTGGAGTCTTGATCATATTGCTCCAAATGGTGTATATTCTCAAGTTCCTTTAGCATAGTGGCCATCTCCTCTTCATATTTCCTTTCTCTATCCAAGGAGGCATCTGTGATCATCATCCCTACGTTGATAAGCTTAGACATTTTGGCATGCATTGTGTTGTTGAATTTCTCCTCTGTGGTGATGAGGATTGAACTATCCAATGTAAGCCTCCTCTTCTTAGTGGTTCTCTTCATGATGGCTTTCCTCTTTTGTTCATAGAAAATTTCTTGTATATCGTCGAACCCATCAATCGGTTCGACGATTTCTTGTTCTCCCCAAATTAGAATGTTTCTCAGGCTGCCGAATGTGTGTATCTATTTAAGTCTAGGTTCTTGGACCTCTTCTAGGTGATCCAATGGCTCGGCCTCTGGTCGATGTTCATTGGCTGGAAAGGTACAGACAAAACTAAGGGAGTAGGGGCAATTTCAATGCTTACTTGATAATCGTCCGTTGAAATATCGATTTCCTATTGTGGGATTTCTTCTTCCTATCTGCTCGATCCTATCTCATCCCTCGAGTTGTCCATTAGGTTTGATGGTATGTCAAGTGGCTCAACTTCCAAATAAATTTCTACCTCATGTTTGTTCTGCAGGTGGCTCTGAATTGAAGGATCGAGACTCGGGGTGGATGCTCTCTCAGGTTCTTTCTCCTTTGTAATTTGCACCAGAGTGACCAGGGAGACCTGTGAACTCTCCTCATCATCGTATATGGTTATTAAATTGAATAATGGGTTTTGTATACTCGTTTTCTCTGTTATCCTCTCTATCTCGGACTGAGCTGAAATTTCTCCTGGTGATCTGATCTGTGGTGGTGGAGCTTCAGGGTTTTCTGACCCAGTGGTTTCTTCAAGTTGTATCAGCTCTTGGCAACTTGGTTCTCCTCAGATTTTGAATGGGTCATCGCCGAGGAACTTCGTCATCTCTATCATATCAGGTTCATTTTCCAATCGATTAATGATTCTCTATGCCCCTTCTATCAATAGCAATTCCCTTATTTGTGCCTTTGTTGTTTTTGATGCTCTAATTTCTTCCCTAGCTCTGAGGGCCTCTTGATCTAACTGCTCTATCATTTCCACCTATTCATCCATGCTCATGGACTTCAACCTAATCATGTTTGGGTTGGCCATCCTCTGCACCACCTCATCCCAGTCCTAGGTGCACTCTGTGTAAATTTCGTCCTCAAACTTATCATGAGCATACGGCCAATAGGATGATACTTGTGAAGGATGTTGGAGGAAACTGCCTTTAGGATCATTCTTTTGGAATCACACTATATTCAATCTGAATTCCAGTTGGTTAAGCCCCTCTTGTTTGTCTTGAGAAGTATCCTTCATCGATAGAACCCTATATGAAAATCGTAGGGTATGAAAGCTTGTTTCTTGTCTTTGACCAATGTGGAATTGTATCCCTGCAGGATGGTTTGATAACATATTTCTCCCACAATGAGCCAATTTGGGACATGAGCGAGTGGGATATGTGGTTCTCTGGTGGCCCCAAACACCATGATGTAGGTTGATCATTCGTCTAAATACCAATGTCCTACCTTTGCTATCATTTTCTTGGCTATCGTAGATAGTCTTAGGCATTCCTTCTTAAAAATAATAAAATGAATGCGAGTGATGCATTCATCGTAGATGAGTGTGTAATATTTTTTGTACCTTTTCTCCCATAGTATGTTGAATTAGACGTGGAGCGAGAGCTCTGCAACATGCCAACTTAGATTCATTCTGGCGAAGACGTTCCTTGGGCACATGACATCGAAAAGGTACGAGGCCATGTATAAAGTGGGTGTCTCCCCTTCCTTTGGCGTGTGAGACTGTTGTACACAGATGCTTAATTGTTTTGAGATTATCTCTCCCTAGCTGAAGCTACTCCTGATGATCGCCATTGTGTACATCAAAGGCATCCATGCTTCCAAAAAATTGGAGCAATCCTTTTCTCAATATAACAGGAAGATGAGCACCATCAAATAGATGTATGGCTCCCTCAGGTTGATTGTTCCATACCATCCATTGCTCTAGTTAGTGAACTTATTGTCCTCCTTCCAGCATGAGGCCATCAACCAATTAGTGTCATGGAATTCATAGAACTTCACTATGAAGTCTGTGTTGAGCCACTCCTCTGGGGCCTTGAGCTTGTAGTATTTCTAGACTTCTATCAGAAGGAAAACTTCGATGCATCTACCATTCTCATTGTTGATCAAGCACTTTTTCCCATCTGTATGGTTGATGATCCATTTCAGAACCTCTATGCAGGGGAAACCAGGGTCTTTCTTTCCACCATGTGTAGATAGGACTGTCGAATGTTTGGGAAAACCTGGTCATTGAGCGCCCTCACGTCCGGGTCATTGTGTGGGGTATATTATGGGTATTCTTCTCGGATAATTTTGTTAAAGGGATCCCCCCACTGTGGGAGAATTAATTTGGATACGATGCTTGCTTCGGTATCACCAAAGTTCAGGGCCTAGGAAAAATATTTCTTTGTTCATGTTTTGATGACAGGCTTCACCCTGGGAGCATACTCTAACTACCTCGCGGTCCGCGGAGAAAAACCTTCGCCTGTTTCAGTTTCCTTTAGCTTGGGTTCCCTCGGAAAGCGTCTGGTGGTAGGATTTCTCGGTGGTATGTTTCCTGCAGCTAGAGCAGAGTTTAGAGAGTGTGCAAGAAAATTGGATGCGTATATAAATTACGGTTAATGAACTAACAAACTTGAACACATACCTTTGTAGCTTGTTAAACCTAGTTTTGATAATTGGAGGGTTAGTACATTCTTCAGATTCTCTCGATTTCAACTTGTGTGTAGGATGAATTGGTTTAAAAAATGTTCTAGATATTTAAACAGGAAATAACTTACCTTGGTGCATCAGCCATTCAATTCAGATCATGAGTGTAGTTTCATTAAATCTACCTCCAGATCTTCAAATATGTTTAAACTTAAATTCATCATGGGTTGAAAGCACAGGTGCAGGTCGTAATGTGTTCTATCGGTGATTTCAAATTGTTGTTTTATAATTAGTGCACATGGGATCAGGAATTAATTGGTCTATTAAATGTCCAAATCCAATCATACCATATGTCACAAACGTCCCATAATTTCACTAGTTTAGTTAGTGGATCGAGGGTCGAGATTGTGCTTCAATCATTTTCGTTGATATCTCCTTGAAAAATCTCCGACTCTAATCGATCTTTCCATACAGAGCTGACATGGCAAAGTTTCCTAGGAGAAAGGACTAGGACCCAGGGAATATACAAATAATTCGGTATAAAACTAGGTTGTACAACCCCCTTACATGGAAATGACATGTGGCATTCAAAACCAGTGACTTCATTTTCTCGTGTTAATAAGATTCGGGACCTTCTTTAAGCCATATGTTCTAAAACCCAATCCTACCTTGCTGAAGCCGAAAAGTGTTACAAAGAAATCCCCCTACGGACAAGTGGATTCTCTCTTGGATACTAGACTCCTAAGACCAAGAAAAAAAAGTTTTATTGTAGACACTGACATTCCTTTTTATGAAGCTAAATTATTCAAAGAAGAAGAAGGAAGAAGGGTAAATACCTTTTACCGACATTTTTCCTTGCTCGATCCAGGTTGATCTTGATCTCTAAGTTCTTTAGAAGGTCCTGCAATACAATGAGCAACAACAACGAGACGTACTTCCTACTCTACCACGATTAGCTTCATAATGGATCTATAACAGAAACAAGTTCATGAAACATACACAAAATTTAAAGGAAACAGGCCAAACATAGATTTATATTAATGAAAACAAAGTGAAATGCTTACAGCCGTAGATGTAGGTGCAGCAGCTTCACCAAGCTCTCTTTGTCTAGACCCTTGCTCAAATAATCCACACACGAATGATGATGCTTCAATGATATCTCCCTTATGATATCATAAGTTTGATGCCTTAGAATGTCTCCCCTTTCACCATGAAGAGGCCTCCTTATATAATCTTGGAGAGGCCTAACCACTTAAGATATTCTTGGGATAAGTTGAGGATTATTCTCCTTTAGTTGTGGATATTCCCTAAGATCGAGCATTGACCTTAGATCTGAATCCAACCAACTCCAGAGATTAAGGGGATTCTTCCCCGATTTCCCTCAACAGTCCAAAATTCACTCAAAAAAGGCCAATGCTCCCCAAAAAGGGTGCACAGAGCATTGCAACGCTCCCCCAAAGAAGGCTAGGGAGAATTGGCACTCCCTGACAGTGGGTAGGGGAGCGTTGCCCTCCAAAATTCATTTTTAAGTAGTCTTTTCCATGGTAAATTCTTTGTACTCCTCATCAGATGATTTCTCCTTCTTAAACTAGTCTTTGAGGGTGTCTTAAGTGTCCTTGTAATGTTGTTTGAGACACGACATGGGAAATATGATTGTATGATGTCTGTGACACTTATGGATAAAAAGCGACACTTGTAATGACGAAAATAGGTCATCATTGAAGTGAGTAATTTTGATGTGTAACAAAAAGTGTCAAGGATCAGTGATTGGTGATAAAATTACCCAAGTGCTCTCGGATCATCTCTCTTGAAAAAGTCTTGATGCCAAAAATGCATCAGGGATCGATGATCGGTGATAATTTTATCGCAGTCAAAATTATTGTTGTAACCTTCCTGGATTTCCCCGATCCCGACAAAGCACATCAAGCTTCGACTATCGACAATTTATTTACGTCTTTTGTTAACATAAGTCCTCATATTTTGTCGATGCCGAAGGGGATCGGCTATCTCTTGAACCTTTATGTGAATAAATTATGAAAACCAAATCTGCCTTCTACTGATGCCAATGAGGATCGACACTCAGTGACTGTTTTTTTTGTGTGGTTCCTTTACTTTCTTGAATTTTTTCCAACGCCGAACCTGAGGAAGTTAGGTGCAATATTCAACTATCAATTATTAATTTGGGTGTCAAGGTATTTTTAGACATGAGTGTTATTGGATTAATTAGTGAATGTGGACATAAACTGATCTCCCTAGATCCACCTATATCTAGAACAAAATGAGACAATACATGACGCTTTCCCTAAGCTTTAATCATTGAATTTGTTTTCAAACAAGAGACGAGTGACATACCTTTGAATATCACTTCCTTGTATCTTTGTTGTCCTTTCTCCGCTCCAGTGCTCTTATGATATTGGACGTCAATGAAACACAAACCAACCAAAGTGAAAGAAACAATAGTATATTCAATGAAAACTTATGCATGTGATCAAGGAGTCATGCAATAAAATGAGAATGATTTTATGGGAAAGAAACATGCCACTGTATTATATTAAGTAAAAGTAGAAGATACAACCAAACAACCTTGATGTTGCAAGGTTCCCTTTCAGTGGCCCTTTGCTCCAACACACACACTTTCCCCAAACTTGCATGAAGAATATCCACGATAATTTGATGGGAAAATTAAGACCTCAAACATCAATTGAAGTAGAATTCCTCACACAATTCTCAGCATATTCCTTCCTTAATTCCTTTCTTAACCTTTTTCATAAGAAATCCATCATTATATAGGAGAAAGAGATATGTTTTAAAGATATTAAGATGATCCCACCAAATTAGAGAAGCAAGTAGGATCCCAACCATATGGATGCCACCTCATATTTTAGAAGATTCCCTTCTAGAAATTTTGTGAACCTCGAATTTTTCTTATTCTTTCAGCATCGTTTCACCTTGGCTATAGGAAATCCTATGGAAACGTCACAAACCAATTTGAGGACAGAATGTTGAGATCAGGCATTGCTACACCCTGAGTATAGTGCATCCTATGACTATCTTCTTTAATAGGGTTTTGTAGAAGGGGAAGCCAGTCACTCTTCTCATGAAGAAAGGTTCTTTTGGAAACCTAAACACATGTTGTAGAAACATCACTAGGTTGACTAAAATAATGTGTAACATAATTTCCCCCAAAGTATGAGGCTGGAACTCATCATAGTTGAAATACTTTGTAGAATGTGTGTGTGTCGAAAACAAGGAGTGCACCAATCGGGAACCTGCAAACAATAAAGCATTTGCACAATCTTATACCATTTATGAGGTAGGCATTCCCATGATCAGACTACAAGTGATTTAAATCATAAATTTCAGTCATGGCCACCAATCATACACTATGGATCCATGTCACCAAGATTCTACATAACCACTAGGAATACATTGTGGATCTATGCTCTAGAAAATTCAAATTCGAACATAGCCATGAGACATACAAAGTGGATCTATGTGTCAATACAAATCATAAATACTTCATTCCAACCTAGACCAAAATAATGAGATCCAAGGTCTTCAATCCTGTCAGCCGTAAGTACGAATCTATCCATGTGATTACAAGTGTTGAAGTCGAACATGGTAGAAATCACTTGATTACTGGCCATTGATGAAAACTGTTAACAAGTGCGAGGGAAATCACCATTTATGTCAATGACTCCCAAGGTACCTGAGTACAATCTAACGAATGTGAATAAATGAGTTGAATTCAAACACTCAATGGTATCTCTCAATCAGGTGTCAATGATGTGAACCCACTGTCGAAAGTGAAGAAACCTACCATTGAGGCATGTAGGCTGTAAGGTACTAATTGATTTCTAAGTCTTGTTCCTGGATAATGAGTTGAAGTCGATAAGAAAAGACTCATCATAGGAGGGCCTTGATGTATCCCCCATCAATGACACAAAATAAGTAACATATTTAAGGTAGACCAAAGTATGAAAATGATTTGAAACTGACACAGGGAAGGCTGACATGGTAAGAATTTATAACTGCATATGGCCGACTCAATAGAGGTCTTGTTTAGGGTTGGACTTCTGTTGAACATATGAATGACATGACAATGGTCTTAGCAGCATTGACTCAAGGACGAACTAAGATATGAACTTGTGGAAGGCCGAACGAGAGAAAAATGGATTTCCCAACCCGGATATAATGATGAAGGGGGTGTCATGCTCAAGAGTGACTATTGTTTCCACTAACACAAATACAGAGACACATTTCTTTCCCAAATTTTCCCCCACCATTTCTGGCGAGTACCTTTTTATTTTTATGCAAGCTTGAGGAGGATAACATATGCTTGTTGATGTAATCTCATCCTTTGGACAAGTCCCTCAGAGTATGTTTAACGAACCCTAAGAAGGAGTGGATTGGTTCCATATAGGTCTTTCAATGTTTTCTTAATGAGTCCAAAGAAATAAAACTCGAGGGTTTCTCATATGTAGAGAGTCTGAAAAACACTTAAAAATAACTCTCTCAATTCCTTTTTTGTAAATTAGTTTGATGAGACCAAAAAAGTGATAACCTATTGCCCATCAAATGTTTTTGTCAAATACTTTTACGAGCGTGAAAAGAACAAGGTCACTCAGCAATATTTTCTTTTTTACAGACCATGAAAAGAGCTTAAAGGACACTCCATGGGTGTTGTTTTTCGTGTTACCATCACGAGTACGAAAAGATGAAAAAATTATACTCGGTTCCATTCTCATTGATTTACGAGCATGAGAAGGAACAAAACCTAAGCTTGAGATTTTTTTTGAAAAACCCTAAAAGGATCTATACATGCGACAAATGTAAAAACAAACCAAAAAATGTATTTGTGTTCCATCATTCGCACTCCTAGATCTCTCACCTACGAAAAATCAACTACTTGCAATTTCATTAGGACTTTAGGGTTTTAGGGGAAACGTATAAAATAATATAAAATATGAATGGAAAAGTGAAAAAGTTAATAAATATGGGTAAATTTTTTTTTTTACCATTCCATTGTTATTTCACCCAAAATGTGTCCCAAAACCCCCATTTTACCTAAAACTTCCACTACAGATTGTGTGAGGCACGATCAATCATTTGGCGAACGATCTTCATTGAATAGGTAATCTTCTTGTCCTCTTCATTTGCCATGGATTAATTTTTTATTTCATTGGTTAAAAGTAGTTTTTGAGGTGAATTTTATGAGGGTATGTGCGCGTGGAGATCGTCGTAGGCGACTTATATCATGCCTTGTGGTGATCACAGGTTTTCACAAGTGGCCTTACGGCTGACCTGCGACTATTCTGCACTATGTGGATGCCTTCACCTGCATCGTGCACATCTCAAAAACGTTTTATGGATGTTTGGCCAATAAAAACTTCTAGGTAGGCAAAATAAATATGCTAACTTCTCCTTGTGGCTCCAAAGAAGGCTTTGGATAGCTAGAATGTTGGAGTGGAGGGAGAGAGAACATGAGGATGATGATTACTTTGTCGAGAATGACCTGAGAATAGTTAAATCCCTCCGACAGTGTGCGTTGTTGAAGTTCTTCAAAATTCAAGACATGAGGGCCCAATTGAGGTTGCTTGATTATTTAGTCCACATGTGGGATGTGGATCAATAGGTATTCCATGTGGGGGCCCACATACTCAGTCTAGATATCGAGGATATCTATTTTTTGATGGGGTTGTCTTGTCGTGGGTCCCATGTGACATTGACAGGTAGCAAGGGTGGTGGTATGTCGATGAATGAGTACATTCGACAATCCTGTGTACCAGAGGTTGAGAGACGCAGTGGAAAGGTCGCTATTAGGGATGTCTGGGATTTACCCTTACAGACCATCCTTTTCACCATATCATGTATGGTAGGGAGTGCATCTCCTAATATGGCTCTTTAGAGCTACTTCCAGTATGCAGTGGAGTGCATGGAGCCCCACATCTTTAACTGGTGTGATGGGCTCCTCAAGAGCATGAAGAAATAGTTGACCAAGTGTAGGAAAGGTGAACTGAAACAATTCAAATATAGGTCAATTTTTGTGTCCTTCTTCCCATAGAGGGTTCCACACTTGCATATATAGGTAGAGTTGGGAATACCAGCCCCATAAGATCCAAGAATGAAGAGGTGTTGTGACCTCATGGCTCGGCATGTGATTGGTCCTATCGTCAGATATAATGACGTGTTATTTGATTGGTTGAGGCCCTAGATTCTTATGGTATATGACTATGCATATGTTGGCTTAGACTTCAGAGGTGACCCAAACTTGGTTCTTCCTTAAAGTTCTCAATGGGGGAACTTAGGTAAGAAACACATTTTGTTTTTATAATGTTTTTGTAAATTTTGAAATATGAAATGTTGTTTAGGTTCTTAATCTGATGACTAATCAAAAAACTCCTTGACAATGTAGATGTAGGACCTCACTGAACTCTAGGTACATCCCCCATCCAGAGGAGAGGGGAGAGATTCGAGGTAGCAGGATTGGTTGCTGCTGATTATGAGGCTATCGAGCAAAACTTGGAAGGGTTGACAGTGGATGTCCTAGATATCTCTATTGATGAGATCCCAAGACATTACCAGTGCCATACAGTGGGTGTATCTAGTTCTATCAGTCGACTGCTCCATAGAGTGGCACGGGCAGTTGTGTGTTATCGTGAGCAACATCCTTGATGTTATTTTTTTATATGAAGCCATGTGCTTCACATTTTGATATTTTGGTCTTCGGACAAAAACACTTTTTGTAAAATTTTTATCGTTATATATACATGAGACTTCTACCATCTTACTTGCTTTATATACAAAATGTGATTGGATTTATAAGTGTCTCAAATGTCTGTCTAACACATAAAGAGATAATGTGTTTGTTAATGTATTTATACATCTAGGAATGTGTTGATATTCAATGTAGTCGAAATGACATTCCAAGAGGTGGATTCGTAAATACACCCTTAACAAAGTAGAACTTCAGATAGGATATACATTACTCAATTGTAGTACCACTAACTGTGAATCAAGTCACAACAAGATGACAGATTCCAAGTGAAATAACGTCGATCAACAATTCGATGATTGCACTGTATTAGGTGATATTGTTAGTTGCACGACCGAGGCAAACATTGTGTAGACTAATTAATTCATTTGTAGGTGCATAGATTTCCCAAGAAGTAGATGTTAAGTTCTGAGTACTACGACTAGCTCCATCGGCGAAGCCAATGTAGGGTAGCGAAGATATCGACATCTCAAAACCAAGAACAACGCAAGGTAAGCAGTTGGGGGTTGAAACCAAACAATGAAAAAGAACAGAAAAGTAGCACGCAAGAGTATGATACAATAAAAATACAAGCACTCATGTAAATATGAACTAAGCATAGTACTTATTCAAGTAAACCCCATTTTTGGGTTCACTCAAAGGAATGCCATCATAATCCACTAACTCATAAGATCCCTTCTCCAACACTCGTTTGACAATATAAGGGTCTCGCCACATAGCCTCAATTTTTTCAGCCCCTAGTAAATCATGATCTTGTTTGTAGAGGAGAACTAGATCACCTTCAGAGAAAACATGTGGCTTGACATTTTTTTCGTACTAGGCTTTGACACATTTATTCTGAGTTTCAATAACCAAGGTGGCATCACGATGAGTTTCATTTAATTGCATTAGGTACAATAGACATTCCTCCTTAGCAGAGGTGTTTGGAAGAATTTCAACGGCTAGTTTCAAATATGGTATCTCACATTCAATTGGCAAAAAAAATTCGATACCATAAACTAATTGGAAAGGTGTGAACCCAGTGGCAGACTTGACGGATGTCTGGTAGTCCCATAATGCTAAAAACAACATTGCATGATAACTTGTCTTATGAATTCCTATCATTTGTTGAAGCATAGTAATAAGAACATTGTTTATCGCTTCAACTTGGCCATTGGCCTGTGGATAATAGGGGGTTGAGTTTTCAAGGCGAAGACCCAACTTTTTGGTAATTTCATACATCATAAAGTTTCGAAAATGACTACCGTGATCAGTGACGATAGCTTGGGGAACACCGAACCGAGTAATGATATGATTGAATATGAACAATGTTGTAGTTTTCTCGGTGTTATTGAATGTAGGCATCGCCTCGGCCCATTTAGTGAAATAATCCATAGCTATGATGGTGTATCCATGCCCCTCGGCTGAGTGAGGGTTACATGTCATGAAGTCAATGCCCTATTTTGCGAAAGGACCAACGGAAACTACAGGGTGTAAAGGAGCGGGATGAGATCTTATCTTGTTGTTATACATTTGGCAAGCATGGCATTTCTGGACGGCAGTGATACAGTCTTTAAATAAAGAAGGCCATAAATATCATGCTCGTAAGATATTTTGGGTAGTGGCACACCCAGACATATGACGGACAAATACTCCAGAGTAGCAGTCATTCAAATATTTCTCAGCCTCATCATAGGTGAGACATCGTCGGAAAATGGAGTCAACACCACGATGATAAAGAGTGTCACTGAGAATTATGTATTGATGGGCTTGATACCGTATACGACGACGGTCCGTACTAGAAAGGTTGGGCCAGAAAGTTTTAGTCTGGAGATAAATGATAATATCTCCGTACCAAACATCATCAGAACTAATCAGAAATAGGGATTTGTCAGGTAAGGAATGCTCTGCCACATTTTCTATCTCAGTGGAGGAAAGGTCACATATCAATTCAGCGAAAACCAAATATTTCTTAGACTTAGTGCATTCAAACTCTAAGTTGGACTCCTAGAGAATAAATATCCATTTGGAGTACTTTCCCCCTAGAAATTGGTGCGTAAGGATATGTTGCATAGGGTTGCAATCGGAAATAATAATGGTCTTGTGTAATAGGATATAACGACAAAAATGTTGGAAAGCTTGAACAACTGCCAAGGCCAGTTTCTCCACATGTAGGAATTTGGCTTTGGTGGCCGTGAGACTCTGACTAAAATAGTAAATTACATGTTCATCATGCAAATCATATTCTTGG
Source organism: Picea glauca (assembly GCA_000966675.3). Classification (NCBI taxonomy): domain Eukaryota; kingdom Viridiplantae; phylum Streptophyta; class Pinopsida; order Pinales; family Pinaceae; genus Picea; species Picea glauca. The sequence continues at coordinate 177,052 of JZKD02S1778767.1, read as the reverse complement.
ACTAAAACCATTGCAATGGTAGAGTCTGAAGCAGCGAGGTAGAGGAAATAGTCTTGACTATAGTCTAGTGGGAAAAGTAGTGGTGTACGGGTTAAGGTAAGTTTCAAAGATTCAAAGGATTTATTGGCAGTATCGTCCCATACAAAGTCGAAACCCTTCTTCAAAATTCGATTAAATCATATCGTTAACTTAGCATAATTGGGAATGAATTGACGCAAAAGGTTTGTCTTCCCTTGCAAACTTTGAAGCTGGCGGAGTGAGGAAGGAGGAGTTAGATTAAGGATCACCTCAACCTTCAAAGGATCTAACCTAATTCCATGAAGGGACACAATAAAACCTAGAAGTCGGTTGGACTCCACACAAAAAACACATTTGTGTGGGTTCAAACATATACGATAGAAACGATAGCGAAGGAAAATGGCTTGGAGGTGTGTCGGATGATCTTGGAGATGCATGGAATGCACTGGTAGATCATCAAGATACAGTTGTATGATGTTCTTAATATCATGAAAAGCATAAGACATGGTGCACTGAAAAGTCACACCAACATTCTTCAAATGAAAAGGCAGTTTTTCGGTAGGCAAAGATACCCCAAGGACAAATAAAAGAAGTCTTGTGTTGATCCGCGAGAAAAATATTAATCTGATTATAGCCGGAGAAACCATCCATTAAGGAGAATAATTCTCTCCCGGCACAATTGTCGACGATCTGGTCAACAAAGGGGGTTGGATAATTGTCCTTAGGACAAGCTTTATTGATATCCTTATAATCAACACATACACGGATTGTGCCTTGTTTCTTATTGACTAGAACTAGATTAGATACCCAATCAGTTAAAGCCACATGATAGATAAAGTCGGCCTTAAGAAGTTGTTCAACTTCGAGCTTGATAGCAGGGACTTTACGAGGATGGACTAGGAAAAGTCTCTGCCGGACAATTTTAGCGTCTAGGTAGGTCTTAATTTCATGCACAACGATATCAGGATCGATACCCAACATCTCTTTGTAGCTCCAAGAGAAAACTTCATAGAATTCTTGAAAAAGGGATTTATAAGTGACAACCTCATCAACGGAACATGAGGCTACGATGTGAAAATTTTCGACAAATCTGGGTTTAATGGATATGTCAAGAGGAAAGGTGGGTGAAATATTACTCAAGTTCCCTTCATATAGCATGTCATGTGGTGACTCGAGAATAGAGGAAATGACAACAACGGTCGACGGAGTCGAAATCTGTTGGTAAATCTCTATGGTGTGCTTCTCTAGGAAGAGAATGGAACGATGATGTCCATCGTCCCAGGGGTTTTCTTCCATAGACATGACTAACATGATCACCTTGTCGGTAGGAAAAAACATTTGAAATAGATCGGGAGATGAATCAAAGAGAGAGGGAGTAGAAGGGGTTACCGATTAAATGGCTTGATAAGCAGATTCAACTAGACTTAAGGGAATTTTTTCTCCATAGCGAAGATAATCACCAGGATCGGGTACTATCCATGGGTAATGGGACGTGGGCGTTTCGTGAACAGAGGTGGAAATCATGTTAATTGAGGCAACAAAAGGAGATGGAATATCGGGTGGTGGGATTGGGAAGGTACCCATCAAAGTCGAATCTTTCAGAAGACCCACATCGACATTCTTGTACACAGGAGGTGTATTCAAGATAAAGGGTACATTTCTAGTATGGGAATCGGAATTAAAAAAGGCCAATTGGTCAACCATAACAATTTTTCCCTGGTGTGGGAAACGTAACACATGGAAAAGGGTAGACATGATTGCACGCATGGAATCAATCCAGCTACGGCCAAGTAAGAGATTATAGTCAAGAGGTGCATCAAAGACCTCGACCTCGACATTGACCGATTTTCCTTCCAACGTAATAGGCAACGAGGGAATAACATCGTAGGGTTTAAAACCAAAACCATTGAAGGCCTTAAGTGTATTGTGTGATTCGCTGAGAGGAGGAGAGCCAATGGATTTCCAACAAGTAACTGACATAACGCACGTCAATAAACCCTCGTCAATAATGGTTCTAAAGATATTCTTGGTTTCTACAACAACTTGAATCTGAAACGCTAACTGAGGAGGTGGCCTTTGAATGTGATCTTCCAGGTCAAATATTATCAAATTTGTATCTGTGGGATCAATTCCACCAATGGATTTTAGCAGTGCCTTCTGTTGAGAGGGAAAAATTTGAAGGACTCCAAGAGATGACATCGCATAGGGTGCTTGCTCAAGGTCTTCTACAATACTGTAGTTTTGAGTAGCATGTGCATGAGGATTAAAGGTAGACTTATGAATAACTCCCTTTGGATGAGGGCAGAGAACTGTATCGGAACCCGGTCGTTTGAGATGATGAGGACCGTTGGGAGTTGAAGTTGAGGGAGGCAGTTGAACCAACGAAGGTGGCAAATTGTCAACTTTCTCCTTCAAAGGAGAATAATATTTGGCCCAAGTTGTGATTGCAACATTGTTATTTTTAGAATCACCAGTACACATAAGGACATACGAAGTGGTGGAAGGAGAGGGTTGGTCATGAATGACCAATTGGGCTTGATATTGAGAAGGGAAAGGTTGTGACAAAATGACAGGCGTGGGAGGTTTCACGGTCCCTTGAAGGAACTTAGTGACCTCGGCATGTCTTGTACAATCCTTCGTGTACTGATCATCACCAAAAATAAGGCAAGGATATCGAGGTTTACGCTTATCTGTATCATCACTAGGTTGTGTATTTTGTTTTTCGGATTGCGGGTTATTATTTTTATCCTCCTTGTTCTTACCCTTTCCTTTTTTAGATTTTTTTTTTCCGGCAGGGGTATATTGAACTGAATTAAACTCAGAATTTTTGTCGGTGGAAGGAGTAGGATTCAGATCACTTTAAACATTATAAGAAGTAGATTTGGGATTGGTGTGAGTGGCTGACATGGATTTATCATCAGCATGGAAAGTTCCAATCACACCGTCAGCTGCAAGAGAAGTTGTTAGGGTTGTTGAGGTAGCGGTGGTAGAAGGGCGAGGAGCATCAGGGATCAAGTTGTAAAGAGTGCCCATTTGCGAATAAATGATATCTAGGTACTCATCATGACTAATAACCTGCTCTTCAGTGACAACTCCACCCATGGACATATCACGGGTGATTTTACTAATGAATGATTTGGTGAACCACTCAGCCAATAACTGATCAGGAAGGTTTATTTTGATCAAGCGTAGTATCCACCTCCACTAATGAATATGATCAGAATTGTGAGTGGCAGACAATTGCTTAAAGGAACTCAAAATCTTGGTTCCTGTCTTGTAGAAAATTGGCAATTGGTAATGTGTGAGAAAATCCATGGCTAGGGTATTAAATTCGTTAAAGAAGCCTTGTAGTAATTCTATGTACCACTTCATTGTCGAACCCGTGAGATTTTTCTAGAAGTGTAACGTTCCCCCGACCACTTGCAGGTCATGGGACGCCACTCTAGAGAAACCACTCATGCTCTGACACCAGTCAGTAACATTCCTAGCCTTTACAAGCTTGACCATGTTACTCTAGGCAATGCTTTTGTTCCCTTACTACGGAACATACAGTAACATACCTAGTAGTCAAATGAGTTATACCACATAAATTTACTCTTTAAACTGCATGCAACTAAACCATATACATACAACGCTCTTACGGAATATTTACATCTAAATATAAACAAACAATTACTTTCTGTAACATACGAGTTGGTACTGAAATAATTGTAACTACAGATATGCAACATTTACAGGGAATTACCCAAAAACATATAGGCAATTATAATCACATATATGATAAACCGTAACATAGGCATGTAAATAAAAAAGTAGCAGATCATTTTATCATACAATTGGTATGTATCTTAGAAATATTTTCACCAACTGCATACAGGTCGTTCATGAACCTCCCAGCCTTAGACTACACTGTTCGTAACTCTCAACAGTGAGTCACCCCCGAGATGGGACTGAACTCCACCCAGGGTAAACGGTTCCTATCTAGGCTAAGGCTCATGGGAAACAGGAAAGACTATGTCTCAGGTGCTCACTCAACTAACAACCTGCAACCTCTCATTCCCCACATGCCTATCCCACCCAAGGAAGTGTGCCCCTTCTCTGCTCAATAGTCCCTCAACTGCCCCACTTCTCTTCCAGGGCTTCAACAACAGGGCAGACCGAAAGTCTCAGAGTGTTGTAGCTACATTTTATCACCTTCAGGAATCAATACCCAGCAATTCTCTCGCTCAGAGAATTTCTCACGGGCTTGACAACCCGCTTCTTCAATCTCGCTCCAAGATAACCAGGTACACCAACCTAAAAGTTCTATGGGAATAGGCTCTGGAATGGTGAAATGGTTGTCTCAAGGATAATGGAATGCATGAATGAAAATGGTCATGGAATCATTGACTGGATAACTGAGTGTGGAAAGGAATCACTGTGAACTCTTCATGGAAGTGATGGTGAGAATGATGGTCAGGCTACTGGTAAGAAATCCCGTGAAAAGTCACCAAATGAGCTAAGTCCCCCATGATATGAATGCATGTCCCCAACTTGACACTTGTCATATCGAAAGTTACTTTGGTCCACTTGTCCCCAACTTTGGAACTTAGGACAAAATAATTATCTATACTTTACGCTTTAGGAAATATTAATATAATATTCCTTTGACTTTTTTCCCTCCCTTTCCCTAACTTGTGAAGTTCAGTCCCCCATCTCTTTTATAGTGTTCGGTCTGCAAGCAACGATGTATTTTATATTAATCATGAGTCATGTACAAAGTAGGTGCATTGGCCTTTGACATCTAGGCATTCTGGCCTAATACCAAAACATAAGCATCCCAGCTTATAATAACCGGCTCACCAGCCTATAACACATATCATATACACGAGGCTCGTTTTCCTCCATACTGTGCGCAGTATCCTTGAATGTGCATGTTACATCATTTTACTGCACACTTCATGCGCACTATGCCACATGACGTGCATTACCAAATGAGGTCAAAAAAACTCACCAGCTTAAGTACATTTATATTACATTTACAATTGGGTTCAGCCAAGGGATATTACAAGAAGAGTCATAACCTAATGGATTCTCCCATCAATGAGTTGGGTGAACACCAAAGGTGAAAAGTCATAACATGATTGTTTGGGTATTCTCTCAGTCGACCGTCAAACTTGGGAATGTTGAACAGTAATTTGGCTGGTATGAAGGGCCAATGGGGAGAATGTAAGATAGGATCATTCAAGATCCTAGACAAGTCAAGTAAATCCAAAGTGGCTAGAAAAGGAAACTGTCTATTCACTTGAGGATACTGGTGACTTTGGGGAGGAAGTCTTTTCGGTATACCAGTAGGACCGTAAGTAGTCTGCATGTAGGTGGAGAGTCCTGACAGATTCGGGCATGGAGGATTTGGAGGTACATAGCCCATAGGGTTGGGTTGATTAGATATGTTCCCTTGAAAAGGGACACTGGAGTGAACGTTCAGACCCCAAGAGGGATTCAAAGAAACTAGATACGGCTGGCAAAAGTTAGGGGGTACAAAAGAGTTAACTTGAGGTTGTTTCCCCCCAGATGATTGTGTCTTTCCTTGGGCAAGAAGGTTCCAAAGTTGGGTTAGTGATCCTGGTGTGTTCTGTCCATACAGTGGGTGGCTCCAACCTAAGGTTGTCCTCCAAGTGGAGATTTCCCCCCAACCTGTGGGTGTGCCCTAGTCTGAGGTTGACCCCCAAATTGAGGTTTCCCCCCAGCTTGAGATTTCCCTCCAATGGGAATCTGGTAACCAGAAGTGAACAAATGATGGGTGCCTCCAATTGTATTGGAGCCACTAGGGCCAGATCCCCCAAGAAAAGGAGGATAATACCCTCCAGAGAGGACCTGAGAAGGTGTAGGAACAAAACCAACAGCAACATTGTACCAAGGAGGAAAAAAAAGTCTAGAAACTCTGGATGCAACCTGGGTAGGGATGGCAATGGACGTATTCAAAGCATGATACCCAGGGGGAAGTGATGGGATAGGTCTAGATGAAAGTGGCGTTCCAATAGGATTTTGGTTAACCACCACATTCCAGGTAGGAATAGTCGTAGCATGTGGAACCATAGTAGAATGGGCCATCTGGAGAGAAAAAGTCGAGTTAGGACCAATTGACTGTGTGTCTGGAATGACGATAATATTGTTAGTTGTACCAACAAAGTGGTCTAAAGGTACCATATAGGTAACAAACGTTTAGAGTAGTTGTGATATGACAGGTAAATCAGGACCTGCCCCTAAGTTTCCATAAAGGACTCGCACAGTGCGAGGCAGGTTTCCAAATATGTCACTAGAAAGAGGGTTCTCTACTCCAGGGCATGTATGAGGTCCAGTCAGTATTCCATAAGTTTCAACAACAAGTTCTTCTGATAAATTCATTCGAAGAATACATCTCTCGTATCTATCATATGGTAATGAAGTTGAAGGTAGTCGGAAAGCCTCTAGAGAATCAAAAATAATTCGGAAATCTTCTAAGGAGTTGGAACTTTCCACTTGTGAGGTTACATTATCCTGGACCTCTCTCAACTCAGGAGAGCCCTCCAGTGAATTAGGATGCAAAGGGAGGTAACCTTCTGGATCTTCCGTGGGTATCCCTTGCATCCTACGTGAATGACATGGAGGGTCAATGTTGAACGAACCAAATATTTTACAGAAAAAATATATGGTCAACTATGGAAACAAACAACACTCGCTGATAAAATCTAGAAAACAAACCAAGCAAACAAATCATCTTATTTAGAAGTCACTAGTTGGTGATGAAATCCAACGTCGTGAAGTCAAGACAAGAAGGGGCTAGGATAGAGTGGGTGGAAAAGTTATGTTGATGACCTGCTTAACGGACTTACACCCTGATGCAACCTCCCACACATAATCGTGGGTATACCCTCCAATGAGCCCAAGTGATTATGGACAACGTTGATTCCAGGTACCATGAATACTTTCCCCTCCATGGTCACCTCATGTAAGACCCTAAAGAAATAGGCTACTAAGGCTACCAAGAACAACAGTGATTCCTAGAGGAACATTCGATAGTCAGATCCATGTGCAAGGGTAGGGTATCTAGCCCGAAATCAACTCGAAAGGCTTCAACTCATAATTGTGGGTATACCTTCAAGTGACCCCCGTAATACATGCAATCTCTACACCAAGACCAAAAAAGCAAGGTGAGTAACTCTACCATCCTTAATGTGACCTTAGGTTTGACCCTTGTGTGAGAAGGGCTTCCTAGGACAAAATGTTGCAAGTGGATTTGAACACTCCCTATCACAAGATGCTACAGTGTGTTTTATTATTTGGAGAGTGTGCCTCACAACCTATTCCAAAGCACTAGCCTAGCTAATGTTGGTGGAAAGAGTTTATAGAAAATAAAAGTTACTAATAAATTTTAAAATTACGCAGTGTTTTAGAGGTTGTTGTTTACTCAAGAGGGAGACGGAAATGAAACCAATGTTGTATAAGAGATTGACCCAATAATATGCAAGAAGATATGAGTGATGCAATATTTCAGTTCAATGAACTCTAATTATAGTAGGGAGAAGGTATTTCTTGGAAGCATGAAAGCTACAAAATGTAATATCTTTTTCTTGAATGAACACAAATCCAAAAAATCATAAGCTATGAAATTTCCCATTTTTCTCTCTTTTAAAAGTTTCGAATGCAAAGATTTTCTTTTGAATGTTTACTAAAAAGAATAAATGACTTTAATTATTCCTTTCCAAAACCAAATCAGAGGTATAATGAAGAAAGGAAAATGTAACCAAAGAAAATGAATAGACTCAACACAATACCCAAATCAAACTTTCAATGAAGATAAAAAATGGAGATAACAGGAAAGAGATTCGCCAAATGCAAACGAAAGTGTCTTTCAAATCAACAAGCAATCCAAAAAGTGTAAAATAATCCAAAACTTTACTCAAATCAAAGACTTTTTATCAATCAAGCACTCAGATCTAAATCCAGAGATTATATCCTTGTTAACAAAAATCAAGAAGAAAAAATCTTGCACAATGATGAAGAAAGGCCTTCAATCCTTGGAAACCAATCAAAATCAAGTCTTAAACTCAAAAAATAGTCAGATACTAGTACCAAAAACTCATCCCAGGTGATCAAAGCAAATTTGGGTAATAAAATAAAATAAAAAGGCCTAATCCAATAAATTCTATAGGAAACGTCACAGTCTAACAATAAGGTACAGTGCAATGGTTTGAGGTCTCCGCGGGCTAGCTATGGGACAGGATGCGGCGATATAGGAACATCGTAGGTTGTATGTGGGATACAGTGAGGCTATCTCTGTAAACAAAGAAAGATTGGAAAAAGGACAAAGATTATAAATGAACTTTCAGACCCAGAGTGTCTAGATGAATCACCCACAAACTCAGAGACTGGATTAAAATGAAAGGAGGAAGGCTAAAGGCAAGTGGACAACAAAAACCAAAAACAGATTGTCTCCCCAGTGGAGTTGCCAATTTTTTTATTGGATTAATCAGTGAATGCGGCCATAAAATGATCTCCCTAGACCCACCTAGATCTAGAACAAAATGAGACAAGACATGACGCTTTCCCTAAGCTTTAATCATTGAATTTACTATCAAACAAGAGATGAGTGACATACCTTTGAATATCGCTTCCATGTATCTTTGTTGTCCTTTCTCTGCTCCTGTGCTCTTATGATATTGGACCTACAATGAAACACAAACCAACCAAGGTGAAAGAAACAATAGTATATTCAATGAAAACTTATGCATGTAATCAAGGAGTCATGCAATAAAATGAGAATGATTTTATGGGAAAGAAACATGCCACTGTATTATATTAAGTAAAAGTGCAAGATACAACCAAACAACCTTGATGTTGAAAGGTTCCCTTTCAGTGGCCCTTTTCTCCAACACACACACTTTCTCCAAACTTGCATGAAGAAGATCCACAATAACTTGATGGAGATATGAATACCTCAAGCATCAATTGAAGTAGAATTCCTCACACAATTCTCAAACTATTCCTTCCTTAATTTCTTTCTTAACCTTTTCCATAAGAAATCCATCATTATATAGGAGAAAGAGAGATGGTTTAAAGATATTAGGATGATCCCACCAAATTAGAGAAGTGATTAGGATCCCAACCATATGGATGCCACCTCGTATTCTAGAAGATTCCCTTCTAGAACTTTCGTGAACCTCGACCTTTTCTTAGCCTTTCAGCATCACCCCACCCTTGCTATAGGATAGCCCATGGAAACGTCGCAAACCATTTTTAGGATAGAATGCAGTAATCAAGCATCAACACACCTCAAGTATAGTGAGATTGTGGCTATCTTCTTTAATAGGGTTTTGCAGAATGGGAAGTTGGTCACTCTTCTCATGAAGAAAGGTTATTTTGGGAACCTGAACACATGTTGTAGAAACATTGCTAGGGTGACTAAAATAATGAGTAACAATGAGGTTTCACCAGTTTAAACAAACATGACTAGGTGATAAGAGACATGAAAACAAAACAAAGGTAAACCATTTCCCAAAGTGAAATCGAGTCAGACAGTGAAGAGAACAAGTGGTACCCAAAAGTGACAAAATTTGATAAGGATTTTAGGGTGTGTTGAGTGCTCAACATGTCCTTATTTTCTTACAACTTGGATTGGTTTTCATGAGGTTGACCATATTTTCTTTGTCCTTTGTTCTGCGGGTTAGGTTTTCCCTTGCCCTACTTCTGTTGTGAGGGGTTCCCAAACCCAAAATGTCATGTTTTTTGTTTAAGCTTCTGCTCGATTTTAACAACATATCGATAGGCCACATGCAAGGAAAAGATGTCCAAAAAATCCATTTATGTCTGGATGTATCTAGTTAGAGTGCCACGATACTTGAGCATCATATGTTGCTCAGAATCTTTGATGCCTATCTTGGTGCACAAGGTATGGAAGACATTGGTAAACTCTGGGACTGTTTGGTCTCTTTCCTTCCATAGTGTGGTCCATCTTGTATACAAGTCGTCATAACTTCCAATATGGTAGTATTGTTCCTTAATAGCATCCCTGAAGGAATCCAAAGTGGGTGCAACTACAAATAATGTGGATCCTTCTATTTCATTTTTCTCATAGAAAGTCTCCCATCAATCTTAGACATGGGGGATGGCCTTGAGGAGCGCAAATATAATCTTTTCTCTATCAGAAAAGTTGTGGACAGAAAAATACCCTTCTATAAGGTTTAACCATTTATCTTCAACATCCACATCTATTTCACCTTCAAATATATGACTATCAAAATTGATTTGTACCTTGAAGGGGGTGGTACTTCTTCTTGAGGTGGATGCATCTCTTTTTGGCAGTCGCCGAAGGATTTGTGTGAAGTTGTCCATCATCTCATTCCTCTATCACTCAAGGGATTCCTCGAGAAACATTTTGAAAGGATATCTTGTACCATCATATTTATTTTCACCCGCCACTGGAAGTTTCTTAGGTGTGAAAGAGTAGTTTTCCTCAAGAGAAATAAGCTCGCAAACCAAATCTCTATACCCTGACTATGTCGGGGAAATGCATTAAAAAATGAAAAGGAGCAAAACGCTCTGATACCACTAATCCAGATTAATGACCAGAATGAAATGAAACCACATAATTATAATGTTAACACAGAGACACAGTGGACAATAATAGAGATAAAACAAAACTTGACTTCTATTAAATAAGAAATATGTTGAAAACTGTAAAATGCAGACTAAAAACAAGCTTGGTAGAATGGTGATGGCTTATCTCTAAGAAGAGATGTTTCAGCTACGCTCATTCACAAGAACATGAGTACAGTGAGGCTCTGAAGGAATTTTTACAATAAATATGAATGCAAAAGCCCTAGACATCCAAAAACCTAACCCTAGGAGATGAAGCACCAAAATTCATGCGGGCCTCATTGGGGTAAGTTAGTACATTAACTTCTTGGGGTTGTAAATTTTCCATATGATCTCCATTTAGGGTGCACGATAGCTTGTTGGAAAGGTATTGATGAGGATATTAATTTAAGGGGCTCAACCAGAGACATTATCTACCATTGAAGTGGTCGATCGTGAAAAATTTTCATTTAGGCCCTCAAACTTGCCCCTGAAGTTAAAAATTGCTAAAAATAGTAAATTGCCAAAATTGCCAGAAATTTGTTTTGAGCCAGTTGGAAAAGGTGGGTGGTCACCAATATCCACCTAGATTAGAGTGTCAACAACTAGATTTTCTTTTCCTATCTTGTAAATGATCTCATAATCATATCCAAATATATTGGTCACCCATTTGTGTTTCTTTAGGGATGAAGTTCGTTGTTCTAAAAAATACTTGAGGCTTTGTTGATCAGTCTTAATTTGGAAGCATTTCCCCAATAGATAAGGATGCCATAGATCCACAACATGGAGAATATCCAACATTTATTTTTCATATATTGATTATCCCAAATGTCTCTCTAAAAGTTGTTTAGTACTGAAATCCAAAGGCCTTCCATCTTGCTTGAGCACTGCCCCAATGTCTTTCCCTGAAGCATCACATTCTAGGAAAAAAATCTTGGTGAAGTTAGGAAGTGTCAGGAAAAAAGTCATGAACATAGCTTCTTTCAAGGCATGGAAGGATTGATCAGCTACTGGAGTCCAAGTGAAAGCATTCTTGTTAAGGAGAGTAGTGAGAGGTGTCACAATTTTTCCTTCATTCTAAACAAACTTGTGATAATAGCATGTTAAACCTAGAAAAACACACAAGATCTTAAGAGTTTTAGGGCGAGGTCAATCCTTCATAGCTTCAATTTTCTTAGGATTCACCTATATGCCATCCTTTCCAATAATATGACCTAGTTACTCCACTTCTAAGGCTCCAAAGGCACATTTGGATTGTTTGAGGAATTTTTTTTATGAGAGAGTAGATGTAGAACCTGATCCACATGGGCAAGATGGGCTTGCCAAGTTTTACTATAGATGAGAATATCATCAAAGAAAACTAAGAAAAAATGATGGATGAAAGGGTGGAAGACATGATTCAATAGATTTTTAAAAGTGGAGGGAGAATTACATAGGCCAAAGGGTATGACCAAGAACTCATAGTGACCCTCATGAGTTCTAAATGCAGCCTTGGGAATGTCTTCCTCTTTCATACATATCTATTGGTAGCCAAAATATAGATCAAGTTTAGTAAATTACTAAGCACCGCTCAATTCATCCAACATGTCATCAATGAAAAGAACGGGAAATTTTCCTTTGATGGTGAGTTTGTTGAGGGAATGAAAGTTAGGACACATGAGCCAATTTCCTTCTTTCTTGAGTACCATGACCACAGGAGAAGAATAGAAGCTGGTACTAGGACATGTAACACCTACTTCGAACGATTCTTGAACAATTTTCTCAATTTCATTCTTTTGGGAAAAGGGATGATGATAAGGGAGAACATAGGGAGGAAGAATGCCCGAAACAAGTGGAATGGAATGATCATGAACACCATAGGAAGGGAGAAGTCCATGGGAAGTGGTAAAAACAACTTGGTGTTGGGAGAATATAGACTGGAGATTAGGATGCACATAAGGTGTCTCAATTTCTTGAATGGAATGGAGTTGGGAAATAATTCTTGAATGACCTTTTTTTCGGAGATTTTCCATTCTAAGGGAACTTATGATCTCATGGGATCCTATTTTGATGCCTTGGAACTTATACGGTTGTCCCTCTTATTGGAATTGAAAGTTTAATTCCTTAAAATCCATGAGGATGGGACCGAGAGTACGTAACCATTCGACATCTATCATAATGTCACTACCACCTATGTTGATAGAAAACATATGAGATTTCAATTTGTGCTAGCCAATTTGGAGGCACACATTTTCACAATGCCCCCCACATTTCATGGAACCACCATTGGCAATCATGATTTGAAAATTGTTGACTGCATGGGTATAGAAATTGGTTTATTGGGCAATTTGATGATGAATAAAATTATGGGTGATGCCACTGTCAATTAGGATGATGACATTTCCATGCTTAATGTAGCCAATTGACTTGAGGGTTTGGGGATCAAAGAAGCCAGTGAGTGCATTCAGTGAAATGACTAGTTTGATTGTTGGTGGATCAAAGGGCGGGGTATGATCATTTGTCTCGAGTAGCTTGGACATAGGGGAACCCTCTCCTTCTTCGTTAGAAACATGCTTAGAGATGGTCATAAAAATCTTATGTTCCTTACACTTGTGCCCCTGAAAATATTTTTCAACATAATTATAGCAAAGGCCCTTGAGTTGGCATTCAACCATTTCTACCGGGGTCAATTTATGGATCTTGAGTGGAGGGGAAGGAGGGTCAATATTTGAGGGTTTAGGTGAGGAATAAAAGAGGTTTTTTTGGTTGGGAGGAGACAACTTGTTGTGCTTCCTTAGCTCGTTTAGTAGATTCCATCCAGGTGTGGGGGTGAGCCATTTGGACATGGGCATGGATTTCATCTTTGAGGCCACTGATAAAGCATTCTTGAAAAAGGGCATATGACATGCCCTCCGTGTGGAAATCCAAGTGCTCAAAGGAAGTTATAAAGTCTTCCACCATGTCTGATTGTTTCAGCTTGGTCAAACGACCTAAATGGTGGGTGTCGATGTCAAAGTGTTCATAAATATCTGCAACAAATTGTGTCCAAGCCACATACCCTTGGCGTGCATTTTTTCTCCATTGTGACCATTTCCATTGCTCAGGATCAAGATAGAGAACACCATAAAAGAATTTGGCCAACTCATCAGTAATTTCATGTAAAGAGAAATAATGTTCCATTTGAGTGACCCAACCCATGGGATCTGAGCCATCAAATTTATTCACCTCCACTCTAGGAAGATGCAGGTCCCGTTGAAAGTAGTTGGAATGAAAAGACATGGAATGGGATGATTTAGTGCCTTCATGGTTATAAGGTGGTTCAAAAGAGAGAGGATATTGGGTTTTCTTAAATAGTGTATTCAAGTTATGCATTTCTACTTGGGATTGTTGACACATTGCAGTCAAGTGGTGCATTGATGCAGGAAGTGATTATAGTGGGGCAAGTCGAGAATTTATGCTAGAAATGTTGGAAGTAAGGTCAGATATATCATTCTGGTTTTGCTCATTGATTTTTTCCAACGTAATGATGTGGGCATCTCAGTCTTGGCTATGGGTATGGGCCATTGGGGAGGGAAAGGGGCAGGTGGGTCCACATAGAAAAGGGATTACTAGTGAATGCTACCACAATGATCAATGCAAAGAGAGGAAGTCAATGGGAAAGGTGCCAAATAATGGTGTGGGGAAGTGCGAGTGGGTCCCAAAAACAAATTGATAAGTGATAGGTACCACAAGGATTAGGGAGAAAGGAGGAATCCAATGAGATAGGTCCCAAATAAGGGTGCCTATTATAGAATTTTTTTCCACAATCCATGCATCTTGCTCTGATGGCCTTCCATTTCCCTCTGCAGACCTCATTTCCCCTCACTCCAAATCTTAAAATAATCAATTTTGCCAATATAAGTGACCTTCCATTTATACAGCTCGTGTACATATGATGTTTTCTCCATTACAACCCATGAACATCGAGTTTAGTGAAAAATAAAATAAAATTGCATCAGGTTTCATGCCATGTCACAAGATCTATGATCCTTGAACTTCCATATATTGGCCATAAAAATCTTATCTTCCTTACACTTGTTCCCTTGAAAATATTTGTCAACATAATTATAGCAATGGCCCTTGAGTTGGCATTCAACCATTTCTACCTGGGTCAATTTATGGATCTTGAGTGGAGGGGAAGGAGGGTCGAGATTTGAGGGTTTAGGGTGAGGAATAAAAGAGGGTTTTTGGTTTGGGAGGAGACAACTTTTTGTGCTTCCTTAGCTCATTTAGTAGCTTCCATCCAGGTATGGGGGATATCCATTAGGACATGGACATGGATTTCATATTTGAGGCCATTGATAAAGCGTTCTCGAAAAAGGGCATCTAACATGACCTCCGTGCGGAAATCCAAGTTCTCAAAGGAAGTTATAAATTCTTCCACCATTCCCGATTGTTTCAACTTGGTCAAACAACCTAAATGGTGGGTGTCGATGTCAAAGTGTTCATAAAGATATACAACAAATTGTGTCCAAGCCACATTTCTCCATTGCCACCATTTCCATCATTCGGGATCTAGATAGAGAACACCATAACATAGTTTTTCCAGCTCATCAATAATGTCGTGCAAAGAGAAATAATGTTCCATTTGAGTGACCCAGCTCATGGGATCCGAGCCATCAAATTTATTCACCTCCACTCTAGGAAGACACGGGTCTCATTGAAAGTGGCTAGAATGAAAAGACGTGGAATGGGAAGATTTAGTGCATTCATGGTTATAAGGTGGTGTAGAAGAGAGAGGATATTGGGTTTTCTTAAATATCGTGGTCAAGTTATGCACTTCTTCTTGGGATTGTTGACACATTGCGGTCAAGTGATGCATTGATGCAGGAAGTGATTATAGTGGGGAAAGTCGAGAATTTATGCTAGCAATGTTGGAATTAAGGTCATAGATATGATTCTGGTTTTGCTCATTAATTTTGTCCAATGCAGTGATGCGGACATCCCAGTCTTGGTTGCAAGTGTGGGCCACTAGGGAGGGAAAGGGGCAGGTGGGTCCGCACAGAAAAGTGATTACTAGTGAATGGTGCCACAATGATAAGTGAAAAGAGAGGAAGTCGATGGGAAAGGTGCCAAATAATGGTGTGGGGAAGGGTGAGTGGGTCCCAAAAATAATTTGATAAGTGATAGGTACCACAAGGATCAGGGAGAAAGGGGGAATCCAATGAGATAGTTCCCAAATAAGGGTGTCTGTTATAGAAATTTTTTCCACATTCCATGCATCTTGCTCTGATGGCCTTCCATTTCCCTCAACAAAAAATATTTCCCCTCACTCCAGAGCTTAAAATACTCAATTTTGTACATATAAGTGACCTACTAGTTATAGAGCTCATGTACGTATGTTCGTTTCTCCATCACAACCCGCGTACATCGGATTTGGTGCACAAAAAAATAAAATTGCAACAGGTTTCCATGCCATGTCACGAGATATGTGATCCTTGACCTTCCATATACTAGAAATGCTTCGAATCGACCCTTCAATTCCATTTGAAGGCTATAAATTGAGATATATACAAGCCTTAAGGAGATTCAACACATCATAGAGAGAAAAGATACTCTGGAGAAATTTCACCTCAATTGAGTCTATATCCCTTTGTCCTTGAAAGTATGAACTTCTTGTGTTCAACTCGCAAGCTCTTCATATCTTGTGATGGAGAACCTCATTGACTCCTACATGTAAGCTTGCCTTTGTGGAGGATTGAAGTGGTGGAGGCCCAACTAGAGGGACTTGGTTTCTCGGTTTCGATATGTGTCGTTACAGAAGTTTGTCACCTATGTACTTTTGTTGATTACATTAATAAAAATACTCTTTTCTCATCCAATTAATATCTTGCAAATATTTGTATTGTTTTCCATGGGTGTATTTGTTATGTATGTCAATGGATTATGTTGATTTGTATGCTAACATTTCATATCATTACCACATGCTTGTGTATATTGGTTGTTGAGAACAAGTTGCAGGTATAAAGATTTGGGTTGTGTGCTCAATGATGGTCTTCTTTGAACGTCCAGGCGAGGTAGGCTTCTAGTCCCTTCTTGTTAGTATTTCATTTATACAACATAATTGAATAATTGATATTAGAGTTGATTTATGGGTGTCGTTATATCTGTTGTGGTTTTCCCCTAGCCATAGAGAGATTTTCCTCGTAACAGAATTGGAGAATCCACTGGGGAGATCTCCTTTTGGGGGTATTAGGTGTTTTTCTCCTTTATTTT
>JZKD02S1778767.1:143612-159408 GCA_000966675.3 Picea glauca | reverse complement strand
TTACAACCACTTTCACTTAGCTCTACAAGTTTCTCACAATATGCACAGAGCATATACAAACCCTACTTTCACTTATCACTTAGCTCATCGGCCAGGCTACTTATGTCACCTAGCTACTTATTTATACTTTAAAGAATAGGCCTAAACATCAGTAAACCCATGGGGCAACATCCCATACCCGTTACATAATCCCAATTCCCAAAAAGGACCCAAAAAGGGGTCGAGATCCCGTGATATTTTCTTCATCTTGTGCTCCATCTTTGACAGGCTGTCGAAGTCCCAAAATAGGTCAAACTTGACCAAGGATCTCCCAAAACTTGGTCACGGGCCAACAGGCCCCCAACACTCACCTGTGACATGTCCTAAGTCACTCTGGTTTGACTAGTTCTGCTTCGAATGCCTCGAGCTTGGCTCGAGCTGCTTTGACTTGTTGTTGTTCTACGACCTCATGTTCAATGAAATCTTGGATGAATGCATCGTTGATAGGTCCCTCTAGATGTTGTTCAGCTATAGTGACAACCTACTCTAGCTCTGCTCCTTGGCCTTCTACCTCTGTAAACAATTGATAGGCCTTAACTTGTATAGGTTGGAGTTTTTGAGTTACCTCCATAACTCTACTCTGGATAGTGTGGATCTGTTGTTGGGCGATCCGCTACTCTTTGGATCGCTTCATTCTTTCCATAGCTGACAGGGTCTTCAACTATGCCAATATCTTTTCAACTTGATACTTCGCCTCTTGGAGCTGCGACTCCAATGCCTTTAGTTCTGGTTTCTTTGTGAGTTGTTCATAGGTCTGGGCACTACGGTCAATGATTTTCTTACATGGGTAAGAGCCTTTATCCTTTCAAATTCTCTCCAGGTGATTGCTTCTCTTTGGTCTCTTACATCTTGTGGGGTCTCAGGTATAGTGTGTAGCTCCAAATCTGTTATGCATTGTTGTAGCTGCTGGATGGATTTTGCGAACAAGTTCACATACTATGTAACTCAGTCTTTTGCCTTAATTTTTAACACTTTGACATAATGAAGTGCTCTGTTGACCGCTTCTTTTACTTCGAGTTGCTCCACGAGCAACTGTTCCTTTTCTTATTGTAGTTGTGTTTTTTCTTCATCAAACTTCGCTTGGAGAGCAAGCTTTTCCTATTCTGCAACATTGTGTTGTTGTACAAGTACTCCTTGTACTTGTGTCAAAGCATGGGTGGCTTGCTCTGTTTCTTCCTGTGCTCGTTGAAGGCGAGCTTTGACTGTATCAGCTAGGCGGTGGATTTGAGCTGGCTCATCTCCCAATTCTGGTTCTCCTGGTGCAGTGGAGATTGCGTGGCTGGACTGTAGGGCCTGTTTTACCCCTCGGAGTTTAGTCTCAAATTGATCATACATATCCTCTTTCTTTGCTTCTTGTTTCTCTGGTATTTATAGTGAAGCATCTTCCAGGGTTTCTATGAGGAAGTTGAAGTCATCGGAGGTGAGGACAGTTTGCATCTTGGTCATGGTGGCCTTCGATTTCTTTCGGGAGGAAGGTTTCGGAGGAAAACCTTTCCTCTTATTCAGGGGGTCAACCTCATCTCCTTGCTTCTGTTTGACTTCTTTTTCATCTAACTCTTCGCCATCACATCCTTGCTCTGGTGATATGGAAGCAGTATTCATGGATGCACTGTCTAATCCTTGGACCTCTTCGATCTTATTTGTCCTGCTAGGTCCGAGTGTATCCTGCTCAGTTTCTAGGCTATCGATGTCGGATATCTTCATAGGGTCTGCTGGAATAAGGAGGTTCATTGACCAGTCCTTAGTGATCTCCTCCAATTCCTCCTCTGTCAACTTATAGTATTATTGAATTTGTTTCTTGTGTTTGTCAATGCGCGTTGTGATGTAAATAAAATGTCGATCTGCGATGAACTTCATCAAAGGCATGAACCGATGTAGAGTGTTTGGAGTCATGTGAGGCTCAGTTTGTATGGATATCTTCAGTTGATTGTAGTAGGTATGAAAAACAACATTTGACTGCCTCTGTTTATTCATATCTCTTGAATACCATAGTGTATTGAACTTCGCGGCCAGCGATTCAAATGGCTCAATTTCCAGGAAGGTCGCACCTTCCAGCATCTCCCGGGCAATAAAATCTATAAGGATCAAGAGCCAGCTGAAATGAAATTCATATCCTTTATCATGTGCTTCTCTGTAGTCAAGTTCCAACTGGTTCACCAAGTACTTCGCCTACTTCATTTGAAGGCCTTCCACACACTTCCCTGCGAAGTTGACTACAAAATCGATGACCTGGGTAGGTTGGTTCTTTCGTACTAACTTCCCTGCAATCAATTGACATGCGAGACACACTGCACCACTCTTGATAGAAGCTACCTTGTAGCCTTGCGTTCCCTTCTCGACATCTCCATAAGTGTCCTTGATATTCTGTGCTAGAGCGTGATCCATGGCTTTTCTAGGGTAAAACTCTTATGGATCAGGTCCTTACATACTCAACCCTCTGATCCAATTGATCAACGTCAGATCAACTGTTATATGTTGGTTTAGCCACAAATAGCTACCATGGTAACAATAAAGAAACATCTTGACATAGGCATTGAATTCCTAGTGTCTACCAAAGTGGGGAATCTTCATGACATTCAACAAGGTGGACTGCGCGATGTTCATAGTCCATGACTGGGGGATTATCTTCGAATTCTTCCCCTTAGTTATAGTCAGGTACTTATGTGGGGTGAGCATGTTATATAATTTGTGATCTTTGAGGTTGAAGTTGCTAAACTTCAACACTACAATCTTATCTTGGTCTTCTCGAACAAGGTGTATCTCCTTCGGGAGGTACGCCGTAACCAAGGTGTATTTGAAATCTCTAGGCATGTTGTCTCGATTTATTGCGCCACTCAGAGGTGGTATATAGGATGGTAATATGGTTGGGATCAATTTGGCATTCACTAGATCATATTTGTGCTTGGTTCACTTTTCATCTGATGGTCGGGATGGTCCATCTTCGCCAGTAGTGGAAGGAGAGGTTGGCAGTCCTCTCGTCAATGATTCTTGTACACCTGTACACATCGACATGACTCTTTCAGTCATGAGGTCAATCAAAACTTCTTCAATATCTTTCTCTGCAGTGCTCAACTCATCCGACATACACGATCGGGGTTAACAATCTCAAGTTCAGGGAGTAACTTAGATACTACAATAGAATAGACAGCAAGAGTGCGATGATCACTATATAAAATCAACTTAGTATTCGAGATCAAACTCTTGGTTGGAAAAAGTGTTCTCGGTGCATGGCACGATGGGATAAATAGGTAACTCGGCAACGGATATCTTGCAATGGGTTAGAAGCCTTCATTAACTTTGTTTTGTCTGTTACGGGGCGGTTCCAATGGTCTGATGGTGAGTTATCTGACCATAAATGCCTTTCTACCCATTCGAAGCATTGGGATAATAGTTATAATGTCCCCAACGGCTATATTTCTTCACCATGGTGAAGTGCCATGTGTCGTTGTTCTGATATCCCAGCGAAGCTCCAATTTTGCAAATTTTCCTTCTGCGAGGTTCCCTCTAGAGCCTTTTGCAACTTGTCGATCTTATCTCTCTTCTTACTTAGCTTTCTAGCCTTCTTCCCAATGAGATTCGTCTTGGTATGCCTTTTTTCATTATGATTCTTATCTTCTTTTGGCATAGTTACTTCGCGTTGTTGAGATTCTTTTCTAAGATTTGAGGGTGATCCTTCTTATTTATTTGGAATAGGTACTTCAATCTTCTGTGGGTCTTCTGGTGTTCTTGCAACTTCGACATCCGGGTCTCTGGTGTTAAATAGCTTCGATCTATTCTTATGTTCTTGAATCAAGTGTGTGAACCTTCTAGTCATGAATTATTTTAACTCTTGCTTCTTTTGCTCAAAAACTTCTTCTTCTTCTTCTTCTTGCCTTCTAGCCTGATCTCTTTCAATCCAAGGTTTTCCTAGTAGCATGGTAAATGGGGCACTGTTCTCAATATATTTAATAATATCGAAATCTTCCTCTGTCGAAGTTCCATTGGCATTCATAGGTATCTGGGTGAACTTTCCACATAGGTTTATCAGTTTTCCTTTGAATAGTCATATTCCTCCTAATGAAGGAATCATAGCAGGCCTCCCCATAGCTTCCCAAGTTCTCTCTGTCATGATATTCACCTGTGTTTCCTCATCTAGAACACATTCAATGTCGAAGTCTCCTATTCTTGCTTCAATGCATTCTTTTTATTTGAAGATCTCTGATAATCTGACATGTCGGTGGTCATTCAAGGTTTATTTCATATGTAGCAATATGTTTTATGATTCTTTCTGGGGTTCTGCTATAATCTTAATTTCTAGATCTGCCCTAGAGTTTTCTTGTCTCATGTTCATTTCTTCAAGCTTAGAAATCATTATAGGAAAATCCAATACTTCATGGTCCATAGCTTTGCAACAAAGACAGTTGGGTTTTCTCCCGGGGCATTCCTTAGCAAGATGTCTCAATTTTCTACAACTATAACAGAGGGTTAATCCTCTCTTTCTTTTAAATGACCCCCAACCTTTCCTACACTGCGTGCTAGGATCATGGTAGCTAACCTGCAAACATTTATTTCTAGGATCCTGCATACACTTGTTAGTCCAAACATTCTTTCTATGCATAGGTATAACATATTTTTCACTATTCTTATCAGATCTACTCATATCAAACCTTCTTTCATCTATTAATACCCTAGTTTTCAAGCTAAGATAGAATCTATTAAACATACCTAGATCCATATTGTTGAAACAAAAATTTCCACTTATCTTAATTCTACAGAGCACAAAGCTTTCAGATCTAGAACTTTTCAATATTCTTACCTTTATCAGAGAACAGAGCTTTCAGATCTTACCTTTTTTAATAAAAAATTCTCACTTTTTCCTTTCTCAGAGCACAAATATTTCAGATCTTACCTCTTTTATTCAGATAAGAATTCTTTTCCTTAGCATGGATCTTGTCAAACTAAATAGAGTACTACGCACTAGAGAAACAGATCTACGCACAGAGTCTTTCACAATTTCAAGTCAGATCTTTGCACAAAGCTTCTTCTTCCTCAATTCCTATCAATCACAGTTTCAGGTCCCAGCAATGGAACCATTTGTTGGCACATGGGCAGACCCAGGTTTCAATGCTACAACAACGCACCAACAAAACCCTAACTATTGGCCCTTTCGGCAACACCTGCGAAGCAGATGAAGTCTCACTCGAGGTAGAGGCAGGGGTGGTTGCAGGAATCAAGTGTCTGCAACCTTAGCTGGGACACAGATCTGTGATTATAATACTTGATAGAGCGCTTAGCACCATTAGTTCATCATTATTTAACGAATATATACTCCATAGAGAAAACATAGCATCGCAGCATTCACCCTGATCTAATGTATTTAAGCACTTAGCATAAATAAACGGATAAGATCTAGCAGATCCAAGCACTAAGCACATTCACCTATATCAGATATAGCATGCAGATTCATCATAAGCACAAATCATAAACAGATCTATCTATCTATCTATTTATCTATATCAAATCACTTAGCAAGTAAGGACATAAACACATCATAACATCGCACATAGCAGAATAACACAGTATTTACGTGGTTCACCCCCACCTTGGGGCTACATCCACCAACTCTTCTTCTTTATTAGCTTCAATCAGTCATCTATATGCATAGAACCAAAAAAAATCTACTCTGCATAGGACAAGAGATCAGCGCGCACCTCATCATATCCTCCTTCCCCGAGCTAGGTCTAGCACAAAGCCTTTCACAGTCTATTACAACTACTTGCATTTAGCTCTACAAGTTTCTCACAATATGCACAGAGCATCTACAAACCCTACTTGCACTTAACACTTAGCTTATCGACCAAGCTACTTATGTCACCTATCTACTTATTTATACTTTACAAAAGAGGCCTAAACATAGGTAAACCCATGGGTCAACATCCCATACCTATTACATAATCCCAAATCCTGAAAAGGGGTCGAGATCCCGTGATCTCTGCTTCGTCTTGTGATCCATATTCGATAGGCTGTCGAAGTCCTAAAATAGGTCAAACTTAACCAAGGATCTCCCAAAACTTGGTCAAGGGCCAACAACCTTTCTAGTGTCAGAGATGTTTCTGGGGTTCTATTCATATCTAGGGGTCTTTCTAGTGCCTTTACCTCTGTGAGAGGCAGTGATTTCAAGATTTTGGACTTTTCTACCCTGTCCATACAGTGGACCAAACTTGTGACTGCTCGCTTGAGCATTGGTTATATCATGGTGACTCTAGTTGCTTGACATAGGTAGCTGCATAGGTTTCTTGCAGGGGTTATTCTGCATGTACCCTAGGTCAGATAGGGATTGAAAAACACACATACTTTATGGAGGATTTCCTCTCCAGGGGGATCTTACTGATTGCACTTTGAAGCCTATGAGGGTCCTTGTAACTGATTCAGACACATCCACTCTATTGTTGCAGATTCTCATGCCCCTCTTGGGTGAGGCATACCTACTTTAGTTTGAGAGGTCCCTTTCAACTATCATATCATGTTTGCATGCATTGGCATTTTTCTTTATTTAGGAGTGTTCTCTCTGATTATTTGTCGATCTTAGGATTTTGTATTGTATCTCAAGTTTTGAGTCATTGGGGAGCAAGACCAGACTCCTCATCAGTCTCTTCATCTTTTGAATCTACCACCATGTCTTGATCCTTTACTGTAGATACCTCCTAAAAGGCATAGATTTAATAGTCATGGTACATATATCTTCACCTCCCAGGATTGTGATCATCCTACCTTGAGTACTGAGTCAGATATGAATGTCTCAGGAAGCCCTTCGACTCCCATATCTTCAATGACTAGTACGGTCCCCTCGACTCCCTTGTCATCAATGATTTGAATTATGGAGGCTCCCTCATCTAATGCAACCCAACCCATGAGATTTTTTCATCCCATGGGATTGAATCATTTTGTATTTTCGAGTGGTATGCTAAATCACAGTACTCAGTCAATCCCTTGGGCCTTGCTAGCAGGAAATCCCCCCTATGGCTACACTAGGGTTTACAATGTAGGAAGATCAATAACCATTTAAAATTATCCTACTTCTATAAATACCCCAAACATACCCCAGACTTATGCAAGAAAAGTAAAATGAGAAGGATCTGGTAATTGTACCTTTACTTCGCGTCCGGTGTAGATCCTCTCGTGCTTGAAGGCTTCGCTGACTGCAAATCTCCTCCCAAGGCTAGTTTACATTCAAAGACAGATAAACAAATAACTACAAGCATACATTTCATACATAAATAATGGTTAGATGTTAGAATAAAAACATAAAACAAATGCAAAGCATTCAACACATCATGTTTTGGGACAGAAAAAGTACTTCTTTTATTGATAATACAATGATTACTTACAACCAAAGTCAGTTATTTCTCCTCGAACTTGGTCCAAGCTCCTCTTCACCAAGCTCCAAGTGCACCTCCATGTATATTTCTCCTCTCAACCTCATTCTTGGGAAATGGATTGGGTTATGATAGAGGAAAAAGGGAAAAATGAGGAATTCTGAGGCAATTCTCACAACAAGGTTGCAAATGCTTGGGGCAAGGAGGGGATGTGAAACGGGAAGAATTTCATTGTTCTTATGATTAGATTAGGAATGATACCCCAACACCTCCTTTTATATGAAAAAATTATGGTTATTCGATTGGGTGACGGGCTATAGGCGGTGGATTAGTTGGGAAACTACCCAATAGCCCGTAATCTCAATGAATTCCTTGCAACTTTTTAATTTTTGGAACTTTTGAAAGTATACGCACACTATAGTGGTGTGGAATGCATATGTATGCAGGTTGTAGTGGTTTAGCATGCTTATGTATGCAGGATATAGTGGTGCAGCAAGTGTATGTATGTGAGCAGTATTGGTGCAGGGCGCGTACATCTTCAAAAAATGAGTTTTTAAGAAGAGAAACTCAGTGATGGCTTGGAAAAAATAGCAAGTACGAGGGATAAGTGCCAGGTATGCATGTATGGAGCAATTTAGGGTTATAACAGATGCCCCCTAATGTGTGAGGTTATAAGAGCATCTGATGGCCGAAATACATTACAAAATCTTCACCAATGTACGAAGTGAGTGAGCCCAGGACCAAACTTCGGGAGGTGCCATCTGCAAAAACAACAATTGTCTCTCTGAGGTGGGCATACCCATGCTCGCATTGAAATAAATCATGGTTGCCAATAAAATACACTGCAGATCCATGTCATATAAATATATAAAGTGTATCTATGAGAAATACACAACGGATCTACATCTCAAAATCAAAGATATACAAGTATAGTATCCATCTTCAAGAAGCCAATAACGCCTGATGGTTGGAGATGATGTATTCAGATCTCAAGAAACAACTTCAATATATTCAAAACTAGGGTAGGAGTGTAATGAGAGTGTGTGAATTCACTACCCAGAGGTCTTCGACGGCTCGTCGGGTAAATACAAGAGGATCTCAATGATCAAGCAGAGAACTTCATTGATTTCGAACAAGGACTTGATTGGACTTTTGGGATGGCCAGGCATGAGGGTGAGAGACAAACTGCAGAAAGACTGAATCAGGCTAGCTAGAAATTCACTTAGACAAGAGCATGAAAGATGATCAGACTCGGGCAACATGACATTGACATAAGTTCACGATGCAGGAGGCAACACAAACTCTCCATGTGTTTGGAAGAATAACCAAATGGGGGAGGACACAACTCTATGTAGAGATAACAAATTCCTAAGGTCATATTAGATCCAAAATCTTGACGAACAAACGAAAGGATGTGCTTTTTCCAAGGGCGACTCATTGTGCTGCCAAAAAAAATATGTATTTCATGTCCCCTCTTTTTGGGTTTTTTTATTTTTTTGTCTTTTTCAATTTTTAAAGAGCTTTAAAAAGAAAAAAAGAATGCTACATTAAAAAGGAGTAATGAGTGTCACAATCATAATAGTTCCAAGAATAAGGAACATACTAATGCTCAAAGAAAGGAGACATGTGCAGGAAAACGACACTCGAGGAAAATTCCTCCATGGGTCAAGGTGTCAAGTCATAGAGGCAAAGTGCTACAGAGCTTGCGTATAAGACATGCTTCAAAGGTTCAGTTGAGAGAAACATGGAGATGACATTAGGCCAAAGACGCAGAGATACAAACACAATTATCAAGACATAATGAAACCCCCTTCAATGTAATTTTAATGAGCCCAGAGAAGGTAAGATCGGTAGTTTTTTCACGCTTAGAGAGCCTGAAAAAACGTAAAAGAAGACTCCACGAGGGTACCGTTTTTGGAAATAGTCTAGTTGGTTCGAAAAAAGGATAAAATAGCACCGAAAAGATGTATATTCAAAACCATTTTAACGAGTGTGACATAGAAAAGATCACTAGACAATATTTTCAATTTTAAGGAGTCTGAAAAGAGATTAACTATGGACTCACAACCTTTTTCTGGATTTAGTCTCCTTAGCCCGAAAAAGTATAAAATTTACTGAGGAGAAATATCCTGGCGAGACGAATCTCTCGAGGTGTACCTTTTTCCTCCCTAATATACAGGCTGGAAAAAGGGGTAAACTCATGCCAATAGATGTTCTTCTGTACCAATTTAACGAGTGTGAAGGAACAAGGTCACTCAACGAACTTTTAAATTTTAAGGAGTCTGAAAAGAGCTTAACTATGGACTCCGTAGAGGATATTATTTTGGACCAATTTAACGAGTGTGAAAGAACAAGGTCACTCGATGATCTTTTCAATTTTAGGGAGTCTGAAAAGAGCTTAACTATGGACTCTGTGGGGGCTCCTTTTTCATAAATTTAGTCCCTCATGCCCAAAAAAGGGTTAACCTTATACCTGATAATACTCTTCTAGCGAACCGAAGTTCCTAGAGTATACCTTTGTTCATAAAATTTACCATCCAGACTGAAAAAGGGGTAAACTACCACCGGACAGATGTGCCATCAAGTTTTATTTTGGAAATCGTTATGGAAAACAAGATCGCTCGGCAATATTTTCATGTTTAGAGAGTCTGAAAAGGGATTAAAGAAGAATCCAAGAGATTATTTTTCTCAGTTAATCCAGACAATATTGAAAAAGAATAAATGTAGTCTCGTTGGATGTTGCTTTCATATTTCAAAGCGAGCTTGAAAGACAAAAAAGTATGCTCATTTTTTAGAGTCCCTAGGGTGAGGCCAAGAGTGATGTTGTATCAAATGTAAGAGGCTCAATCTCATAATCATGATAGGATTAACAAGGACTCTCGAGCCTAAAGTCACTAAAGACAGCATGGACACCAAAATGAAACAAGGATCTAACTAGGGCATCCATGTAGAGGTAGGCTCTACCACTAAATTACGACACTTCTAAAGCAACAATGATGGTTCTATGTCACAGTTCAGTGGGATCAATCCTATGGAAAAGAAGAAAAGACAACGAGATGCAGAAAGTGGAGGTGGAATCCTATCTTATATGCAAAAAGTTGGAAAAAATGACTTTTACCAAAGGACCTTTAAAAGTGACCCATCTCCCACAAAGTTGCCAAACCAAAAGGTGAAGTGTATTGTAACATCCAATAAGAAACTCAAGAACCAAGTTAAATGATTTTCAAGACAGAAAAAATGGCAAAAGGGTTCAAAAAAGTGGAAAAAAGGGCCAAAAAAGACCCCTTTGCTAAAAGAGTTGATTCCGAGAGCTTCAGAGGACGAAACGAAATTCCACTCAAACCAAGTAAGTATAAACTCATCCCTCTTGCATTTCAATACTTCTATTATGCATTGTTTTTTTATAAACTCATTCCAAGGACAAATCACATATGTACGCAGGTAGGGAACAGTCTGCCAACGTACATACACGACTGTGTCCAAGATAGCCTGCGTACACCCTCAAAAATATGAAAAAAATCAAAAAGCAAGAATTAACTCCCCCTTGAACTTGTCATGTAACAGGATGTCCACTGGAGGGAGAGGGAACATGAGGAGATCAATATCTTGGTCGATGAGGACCCTGTTGCTATTGTCGCATTGAAACAATGCAGGTATGGAAGTTATATCGGTGTCTATTCATGAGGGAACAACCTAGACTACTAAATGCCTTGGTGGATTACTGGCATCCTACCATAGAGGTGTTTATGCTTGAGGGGAATTTGTTGACTCCAACAACTGAGGACATATATTTCTTGACTAGCCTCTCAAGGAGAGGGGAACCATTCAACCTACATGTGTTTCCCCCTGGGCCATTCAACATCGTCGAACTCATCGGAATGCATTGCGAGGTCGACATTGAGAAAGTAGGTTCTCAGGTCCTCATCCACAAGATCACCAACCTATCATTGAAGGTGATTGTTTTGATTATTGGGTAGATCATTGGATCCACGGCCCTACACCAGGCTTCCCAGGTGCACATGTATTGTGCAATGTAGTGCCTAAACGCACAAATATTTGACTGGAGTAAAACCATGTTTGACTGCATGAAGAGGTAGCTTACAGAGTGTCAAGGGCAGAGTAACAATAACTTCAGGTTCGGTACTATTTTATGCTCGTTCTTCTTTGAGAGGGTACCCAACATGAGTCCATGAGAGACAGTATGGGGGCATGTGGCCTCCTTCCTAGCAATGTGTAGGTGGACAACATTGTTGCCATGACATGGGGGATGAAGGACCATAAAGGCCTTCGATGATAAATTTTTTGACTGGTGGGCACGACAGATTCCGGCGATGGAGGAATACCCCTATGATAGAATCAACTTCTCTAGAGATCCAGATATGCCCGTACCTTCTGGAGAGGAGCAAGGATAGATAGGTACATGTGTTTTTAAAGTTATTTAATTTTTTGTTTCTTTATATATATATATATATATCATTGTCTGATGCATCAGAGTATCTGACAACTATGTATATGTTATGTACAGATGTGGGACCTATGCACCCAATGGACTTCTCGAGGACTAGGTGATGTCCTCGACCAGAGGCAATACTAGAAGCAGCTGCAGGATGAACAATTACAGGGGGACCTCCATCCGGGGAGGCTGAGAGAGTATTGAGACGGGTGGAGCGGAACCTCAACACGCTAACTTGTGTTGTTCTCATGGCTGAGATCAAGGATCTCCTACCATCGATGCAACCTCATGTAGTTGGGGTGACACAGACTTGGGTACAACTCTTCCGCCGTTTGGAAAACGACGTTGTTCACTATGGTAGGGACAATAGGCCCCATTCTTAGATAGGATGGACCTCTTATGTGCCGAGGGCACTCTTTTTGTATATTTTTTAGGGAATAAGCCTCGTAATGTATACCAAATATATATTTTTGAGGCATTTGCACCCATCGATGCACTCTGACACTTTTTGATATATATATATATATATATATATATATATATGTATGTATGTATGTATGTATGTATGTATGTATGTATGTATGTATGTATGTATGTATGTATGTATGTATGTATGTATTTACATCTTTATGTCTTATGGATCACATTTCTTTATAAATGTATGTACATGTGTATGTGTGTGATTCTTTTTATGTGTGTGCAATATGCCAATCTAATACTTGATTAGCTAGAGTATCTGTTATTTGATTTAATCTCCTAGGAACATGGATATACGCAATGTAATCAAAGAAATGTTCCAAGAGACGTACCCTAAGGAAGCATCAGTGTAAAGTAGTATCATAAATGCAGTAAACCCCATTTAACTGGGACACAACCAGCTGTGCATCTAAGTAGACCTGGAGGTGAGAGATACCATGTGACAAAGCGTCATGAAGCAACTATATCACTACACTGTATTCAGAGACATTTTTTGTGGTGTCACCTAGATAGATACCTCCAGAAGATAGAAATTTTCCTTGAAGCGTGAAAATCACACAAGTTGCGGAAGCAAGCCTCTGAGTGTGTCGACTAGCATTGTCCCTGAACCCAAAGAACACCTCTGATTCACTTGACATATGCCATAGTGAAGAAGATGACATGCATAACGACACATCCATAAAACAAAAAGACAAAAAGCTAATTGTATAAGAAATATGCATATGTACAAGAAGTCACCCAGGCGACCAACCTATGAGTAATACTTCTTGAGGTAGAGCCCATTTCTAGGCTCCGCCAAAGCATTTCCCTCAAATTCAACGAGACGATAAGCGCCCTTCTTTAAGATTTCCTTCACTATGAAAGGTCTGAACCACATGGGTTTGAACTTGCCTGCCCCCAGGGGATCCTTATCTTGGTCATAGACCAGGACAAGGTCACCTTCGGAGAAAATTCGAGGATGAACAGACTGATCATATTGACACTTGACTCGTTAGCCAAGGCTGCATCATGACATTGCTCATCGAGATGCTTGAGATATAATAAGTGTTCCTCAAGCGGTGAAGTGTCTGGAAATAAATCTACAACCACATTTAGAGATGGGATTTGGAACTCTATCGGAAAGACCGCTTCTATCCCATAAACGAGTTGAAAATGTGAGAAATTGGTGGCAGTTTTTACAGAAATTCGGTAGGCCCATAACGTCGAGTACAACATCAAATGCCAATTCAACTTGGAATAATTGATCGTTCACTGTAGAATAGTCTTAAGGGACTTATTCACAGCTTCCACTTGATCATTTGCTTATGGGTAGTAGGGTGATGAATGCTCCTGCCTCAACCCAAGCTTTGATGTTAACTCAAACATCATTTTGTTCTGGAAGTGACTGCAATGGTAAGTGACAATCTCCTTCGGGATGTCGAACCTTGCTATTATTTGGTTAAAAATAAAGAGAGTTGTTGTTTCTCCATCATTATTAAATGTTGGCATAGCCTCGACCCACTTCATGAAGTAGTATACTGCTACAATGATATAACGATGCCCCATGGTTGAGGCCAAGTGGCATGTAGTAAAATCAATCCCCCACTTGGTGAAGGGACCAATAGTAATGATGGGAAACATGGGATAAGGATGTTGTGTCATCTTCCGAGAGAAGATCTGACATGGGTGGCACTTCTTGACCAACTCAACGCAATCCTTGATTAACGTAGGCCAAAATTAACCCGTTCGTAGAATATTTTGGGTTGTTGCCAACCCAGAAAAATGACCACCACATGCTCCAGTGTGGTAGTTGTTAAGAACAAGTTTCGCTTCTTCATGTATAAGGCATCGACGAAGAATACAATCCATGCCTCAATGATACAAAGTGTCATCGAGTATGAGATAGTTTTATGCTTGATGGTGAATTCGTCGATGCTTGTCACGAGAAGAAGTGGGGCACTTCAAAGTCTAGAGATAGACTAGTATATCTCCATACAAGGGGTCCGAAGATGAAATCAGAAAAAGATATCCTTTAATGGGCTATTCTTCGGGTGTAACATCACCTGATTTGACCAGAAGTTCTGAGATAAGTTCTGCAAAGACCAATGACTTTTTGGATTTTACAGAAACAAAATCCAAGTCAAATTTCTGGAGGATAACAATCCATCTAATGATATTTTCGCCGATGACGCATCGTGTCAACACATATTGAAACAGATTCACAACAACAATGACGATGTTCTTACGAAGAAGAATATAATGATGGAACCGCTAGACAACATGCATTGTTGCCAACGCAAGCTTCTCAACATGGGAGTAGTTGAGTTTCGGCCAAACTAGGCCTCAGCTCAGGTAATAAATCACATGCTCTTCGAGCAAATATTCCTCTTGAACCAAGACCATGTCGATGGTTGACTTTGCAACAGTCAAGTATAATAAGAAATATTTATTATAATTGGGAGGCTAGAGTAGAGGGGAAAACGTGAGGTCGTGTTTAAATGCTTTGAAAGAGCATTGAGCAGCTTCATCCCAATGGAAAGGGACTCCCTTCTTCAATAAACACATGAACCCTTTAATGATCTTGGCATAGTTTGCGATAAAAGCCAAAGAAAGTTTACTTTCCCCTGTAAGCTTTGAAGCTGAGGGACTGTGCAAGGGGGAGGCAATTGAACTATCGCCTCAACCTTAAGAGGATCGACCATGATCCCTGTTGTCAAAACTATGAAACCTAGAAGACGACCTGACGTCACATAGAAATTGCATTTATTGGGATTCAATCGAATCTGATAGTAGTGACATTGCTCAAAGATTAGTCGGAGGTGTGCAAGATCATGATGCTAGATCATCAAGATAATCCTTGACTATATGTCTAAGGTCGTGGAAAGAAAAAGACATGGCCCATTGAAACTTGGATACAACATTCTTCAGGTCAAAAAGCATCTTACGATAAGCAAATGTGCCCCACGGACAGATAAAACTTTTTTTATGTTGGTCTTCGGGCTTAATCTAAATCTGGTTATATCCCAAAAAACCATCCATGAATGAAAATACCTCACAGCCTACGCAATCATCGAAAATCTAGTCAATTATGGGGTGGAGAAATTATCCTTTGCAAAGGCCTTATTCAAATCATGAAAGTCCATGCACACGCGAATTCTACCCTGTTTTTTGTTAACCAGAACGAGATTTGAGACCCATTGTGTCAACTACATGACGTAGATAAAAATGGCTTTCAGCAGTTTCTCTACTTCAGCCTTAATAGCAACCCCTTTCCAAGGATTCACTGGAAAAATCTTATGTCAGACCGTCTTGGCTTCAGGATAAGTCGTTATCTCATGTTCGATGATTCTTGGATCAATGTTTGGCATTTACTCGAAAGACCAGGCAAAAATGTCATGGAATTCTTTAAATAAATATGTATAGATCTGAAAATCATAGCCAATAGCCACACAAAATCCAATCAAGGTGCGATTGCAGCCCACAATCGCCACCC
>JZKD02S1778767.1:116407-136824 GCA_000966675.3 Picea glauca | reverse complement strand
GAATAAATGTTGAATGCTAATTGATGAGTTTTTGTGCAAGAGGGAAGTTTTGGGAAAAAGAGCCCCACACTCATTCACCCCCCCTCTAAGTGTGGTAGGTGTGTCCAACACAAACAGGCTGATCAAATACTCAAAAACTCGCCTAAAACCCTTTCGAAGTAAACAAAAGAAATCTTGAAAAAGACAAGCAAAATGACATCTAACCCAGGCTTTGACTGTAAAAACCAGAGACACTTCACTTAATCAAGAAACCCTGAGAAGTAAAACTTCAATTAGGGAAGAGGTTGACTGCCTCTTCTTAAAAAAAAAACTTGACACAGGTACGCTACTGATGTTTAAGCAGCCTGCGTATGTACGTGGGTTGTCTATAAAGCAGGGTGTGTATGTATGCATGCTGACCCACAGCAGGCCATGTACACCTTTGTATTTCTTGAAAAAAATAAATGAAACACACTGACTAACAAGGCAGGGAGAAATGGTATGGCACCAACAGGTGACAAGAATCCCTTAAAGACTCAGCAGACTCATAGAAACTCAAAAGGTAATAAAACCAATCAAACACCCAAAAAATCCTCTAAAACCCTAGAGGCCTCCCCAGTATGGTCGCCAGTTCTACTAGCAGGAAAAACCCCCCTATGGCTACACCAGGGTTTACAATGTAGGCAGAGCAATAACCGTTTAACAGTCTCCTACTTCTCTAACTACCCAAAACATACCCCAGACTTATGCAAGAAATGTAAAATGAGAAGGATCTGGTAATTGTACCTTTACTCTGCGTCCGATGTAGATCCTCTCACGCTTGAAGGCTTTGTTGACTGCAAACCTCCTCCCAAGGCTGGCCTGCATTCAAAGATAGATAAATAAAGAACTACAAGCATACATTTCATACATAAATAAGGGTTAGATGTTACAATAAAAACATAAAACAAATGCAAATCATTCGACACATCATGTTTTGGGATAGGAAAAGTTCTTATTTTATTGATAATACAATGATTACTTACAACCAAAGTTAGCTGCTACTCCTCAAACTTGGTCTGGGCTCCTCTTCACCAAGATCCAAGTGCACCTCCGTGTATCTTTCTCCTCCCAACCTTCTTCTTGGGAAATGGATTGGGTTATGATGGAGTGTTGGTACATAGGGGCAGAACCAGGGTTCAATGCTTCAATAATGCACCAACAAAACCCTAACTACCGACCGTTTCGGCAACACCTGCGAAGTAGATGAAGTCTCACCCGAGGTAGGAGAAGGGGGGGTTGCAAGACTCAAGTGTTTGCAACCTAGCTGGGACATAAATATGTGATCACAACACTTAACAGAGCACTTACCAATTAATATTCATTAGTATTTAAACCGTATTCACGTCGCAGGTAAAAACCCTAATTACATAACAACGCAGTATTCAACAAGCTCTAACACATCCAAGCACTAAGCACATATAAATGGATCAGACTTAGCATTCATTCACAACATAAGCACCAAGATACTATCTCAGATGAATTTAACATAAATATTAAAGCACTAAGCATACATCACATCAATAACATATCAGCCATAATGCACAAAGAAACAATAACACAGGATATACGTGGTTCACCCCAGTGTGGGGCTACGTCCACCAACTCTTCTTCTTCTTTATTATCTTCTGTCAATCTTTGTACATGCACAGAGCCACGAACCCAATCCGCATAGGACATGAGATCTATGTGCAACTCGCTAGATCCTCCTTCCCCAAGCTAGGTTACAGCACAAAGCCTTCTTACACAGTTAAGTCTGCACACAAAGCCTCTTACAATCACTTGCACTTATCTCTACAAGCCTTAACACAGTACGCACAAAGCATTCTCAACTATTTTCACTTAGCACACTAGCCTCTTCTTACATCACCTAGATATCTATTTATACATTACAAAATGGGCCTAAACATGGGAAATACCCATGGGTCGACATCCCATACCTATTACATAAACCCTAAACCCAAAAATYCCGCAAAAGGGGGTGAGACCCTCGATCTCCGCTTCACCTTGCGCTCCATATTCGACCAGCCTGTCGAAGTCCCAAAAAAGGTCAAACATGACCAAGGTTCTCCAAAACTTGGTCAAGGGCCAATAGCCCCCCAACACTCACCTGTGACTCATCCCAAGTCACTATGATCTAGGTAAATCCACCTCAAAGGCCTCTATCTTAACTCGATCTACCTCGACCTGCTACTTCGCCAGAGCCTCCTTCTTGGTGAACTCCTGAATAACTTTCTTGGTCATAGGTCCTTCCAAACGTTGTTCTATCGTGGTGACCACTTGTTCTAGTTGTACACCTTGTCCTTCAATCTCCTCAAAAAGTGTGCAAGCTTCATCTTGCACTGGCTAGAGCCTCTGGGTCACTTCCATGGCATGGACCTGTTGTTGAACCGTGCATTGTTCCTGGGAACTTTTCATTCTCTCGACCACTAACAGTGGATTCAACTACGCTTGCACTATTGCTTCTTGTTTCTTTGCCTTCTGGAGTTGTGATTATAGTGTCCTTAGTTCTAGGTCCTCTGCAAGGCGCTCATAGGTTTGTGCACTTCGACTGTTGATTTTATTGCATTCTAAATCTAATGCCTTGATTCTTTTGACTGCACTCTTGGTAGTTTCTTCACTCTGGTCTCGCACTTCCTGTGAAGTGCTTGGCACTGCTTGTAATTCTAGTTCTGCTACTCTTTGTTGGAGTTGTTGAATGGCTTCAGCGAGCTTGTCCACTTGGCTCTCCATTGTCTCTTCTTCTATCTGTGCAAGGCTCAGCACAGAGAGAAGTGCTCTAGTGACTACCTCCTTAATTCCCATCTATTTTGTGAACAATTGTTCTTTTTCCTTCATGAACTACGCTCTTTCCTCTTGAAACTTCAACTACAGAACATCTTTTTCTCGCTACGCAACCCATCGTTTCTCTAGGGATTCCTCTTGTTCTTTCTTCAATGACTCTATGGCCTGCTCTTTTTCTTCCTGAACACGGTGAAGGTGAGCCTCTGTCACATCTTCTATTATGCTTAGTTGGGCAGGCTCATCTTCCAACCCTGTTCCTTCTGATGGCGGTGGCACAGTAGACACTGTGCGACTCGAATAGAGGGCTTGTTGTACCCCTTTCAGCTCTGTCTCAATCCTGTCATACATGGTATCTTGCTTTGATTAGTTGCGCTGTAAGATCTTCTCTAAAGTGTCTACTATGACGAAGATGATGAGGTCGATGTCATCCACCGTGAACATCATCTGCAACTGTGGCTTACTAGCTTTTGACTTCTTCCATGATGACGGTTTCATTGGAGAAACCTTTCTTTTCTTAGATGTCTCAGTCTCATCAAGGGGATTCTTAGGCAGTGTCACTTCGCCTGGTTCTTGTTTTTATTCTTTCCCTTTGTTCTCTTCTTTGTCTACATCGTCACCTCATCCCCCTTTGGGTGAATCCAATGCAGTCTCCACTAATGTGTTGTTCAGTTCTTGTACCCCATCCCTCTTTTTCTTCTTGTTGTTGCTAGGTGCATCATATTCTTCTCGGGTGACTACAAGACTTCTGATGAGGTCCGGGTCGGAGAGTTATGCCTGGTTGACTGGTACAAGTAACTCTGCATGCCATTCCTTGATTATTTCTTCCATGTCCTCCTTTGTGAGCTTATAGTAGGACTGGAGCTCTTCCTTGTGTCTGTCTCCATGCGCAGTGATATAAATGAAGTGCCTATCTGCGCGGAACTTTGCAAGTGGCCTGAACTTGTGCAGGGTATTCGATGTCATGCGAGGGAAGGACTCAATAGCCCTCTTCAACTGCAGGTAATAGGTGTGGAACACCGCGTTTGATTTCCATTTATTCATCATGTCGCTCGAATACCAGAGCGTAATGAACTTCATAGCTAGTGGTTTGAACGGCTCAATTTCAAGGAAGGTCATTCCTTTCAGCTTCTCCCAATCAATAAAGGTGATGAGGATCAGCAACCAGTTGAAATGAAACTCGTATCCCTGATCCTGAGCTTTGTGGTAGTCTTTCTCTAACTAGTTGATGAGGTAGCTTGCCCAGTTCATTTGTAGCCCTTCAACGCATTTTTTTAAAAGGTTGACGACAAACCCCGTGACCTGTGTTGGCCTGTTCTTCTTGACGAGCTTACCAGCGATCAAATGGAAAGCTAGGTGCACTGTGCCCTTCTAGATGGAGGCTACCTTGTAGCCTCGCTTCCCCTTCTCTACATCTTCATAGGTGTCTTTGATTCGTCGCACCAGGGTGCGATCTGCAGCCTTCCCTGGGTAAAACTCTTGAGAGTCTGGTCCTTACATGCTTAATCCCGTGATCCAATGGATCAGCATCGAATCTACGGTGATGCATCTATCTAACCATAGGTAACCTCCATGGAATCATGACATTAGGAGTTTAATGCATGCGTTAACCTCCTAATTCCTGTCGAAGTGTGGTATCTTCATCACATTGAAGATGTTTGATCTTGTGATTTCCATAGTCCATGAATGGGGGATTATCTTTGACTTCTTCCCCATTTTCTTGGTCAAATACTTATGTGTTGAGAGCATGCCATAGTTCTTGCGATCTCCCAAATTAAAGTCACTAATCTTCAACATTACAATCTGTCCCAACTATTATCCAACAACGTGTATCCCCTTCGGGAGGTACGTAGTGATCAGTGTATAGTTGAAGTCGCTCAAGATGTTGTCACGACTAACCACACTAGCCAGAGGCAGGATATAGTCATGCAAGATATATGGGATGAGCTTTGCATTCACCAAGTCATCACAATGCTTAATTTGTTTCTCTGTCGTAGTTCAGGAGGGTCTCGATCAACGTGAAGTTGATGGCGAGGCTTGCAATCCTCTTGTCGATGAAGCTTGTGCTCCTGCAGAAATGACCTTCTCAGCCATGAGGTCTATCAAAATTTCCTCTATAGACTTTTCCACTGCACTACGCTCACCCAACATACACGCTCGAGATCGGATATCTCAGGTATGATGACTAATACTCACGGTAATTGAATGGGTCGCGAAGTCTCAGTAAGCACTACACGATAACAATTAGTTCTCTATGGGATCGAGTAATCTCAATTTGCAAAAGTGTTATCGGTGCAACATTCGACAGGATAAATAGACGACGTCATGAAAAATTCCTCCAATGGACAAGAATGCCTTCATCAATGTGATTCCATCCATTATGCTACGGTCCCAACAGTCCAATGGCGAGATTTTCGGCAATAACTTCTTTTCTAGCCATTCTAGAGTGTCATTCTAATGGTCAAGATGCCTCCAATGGTTATATTTCTTCGTCGTGGTGAAGTGCCAATATGTGTTGTTTTTCTATTTCGGCGGAGTTCAAATTCTGCAATCCTTCCTTCTACAAAGTCCTCTCTGGAACTTCCTGCAATTTTTCTAACTTTGCTTTCTTCTTACTGATCTTTCTAGCCTTCTTTCCTGTAATTTGAGTCACTAGATTCCTCTTTCCACTTTTATTTTTATTTTTTCTTAGCATAGTAACTTCGCACTATTGAGGGTGTTTCAAAGGTTCTAAGTGGAATACGTCTTCTCTTATTATTTCAGGGGTAGGTTCTTGTTTTTGTTGCACGGATAGGTTTTTCAAACTTTCCTACATTTTCTCAACTTCAACATTTAAGTCTCTGGTCCTCAGTTGCTTCGACTTGTCCTCTTGTTCTTCCAGTAAGTGTGTTATTCTTCTAGCCATGAAATCTCTTAATTCTTATTTTTTCTATTCTAGCGCTTCCTCTTCTTCTTTCTTTCGGATCTGATCTTTCTCAATCGAGGTTCTTCCTAGCAAAAGAGAAAATGGGGCGTTGTTCTCAACAAACTTAATGACCTCAAATTCTTCTTATGTCAATGTTCCATGGGCACTCATAGATACATAGGTAAGTCTTCCACATAGGGTTATCATTTTTCCTTTAAACAATCCTATTCCTCCCAATGAAGGAACCATAACAAGCTTTCCCAAGATTTCCACAGTACTTTATGTCATGATATTCACCTATGTTTCCTCATCCAGAACACAGTCTATTTTGAAGTCTCTTATTCTTGTTTCTATGCACTCCTTATCTTTTAATATCTMTGATAAACTGATGTCTCTATGATCATTCAGTGTTTCTTTCATCTGCAATAATATAGTCTCTGATTATTTTGGGGGTTTTATCATATTCTTAGTCTCTTGAMCTTCCTCATGGTTTTCTTGTCTCGTATTCATCTTTTCAACTTTAGCAATCATTCTAGGGCAATCCAAAACTTCATGGCCCACGGATTTACAACAAAGACAAATAGGGCCTCTACCARGGCATTCCTTAGCAAGATGTCCTAGTCTCCTGCAACTATAACAAAGAGTCAATCCTCTCTTCCTCTTAAATGATCCCCAACCTTTCCTGTCCCGCACACTGAGATCACAGTGGCGAACCTGCAAAAAAATATTTCTAGGGTCCTACATCCATTTGTTCATCCAAAAATCATTTCTATGCATAGGAATGGCATATCTTTCATTACTTCTATTAGATATATTCATATCAAATCTTCTTTCTTCTAGTTGTGCCCTATTTTTTAGACTAGGACAAAATCTATGAAGCATACCTAGATCCATACTTTTGAAACAAAAACTTCCACTTATCTTACCTTTATTAGAGCACAAAGATTTAAGATCTTACCTCTTTTCTTCAGATCAAACTTCTCTTCTTAGCACAGAGCTTCACAAGTCAAGTATAATATTGTGCACTAGAGCAACAGATTTGCGCACAAAGATTTATTTTCCTTCAGTTCCCAACAATCACAGTTTCAGGTCCCGACAACGGAACCATTTTTTGGCACACAGGGGCAGACCCAGGTTTCAACGCTTCAACAACGCACCAACAAAACCCTAACTACCAGTCCTTTCAGCAACACCTGCGAAGCAGATGAAGTCTCACCTAAGGTAGGAGAAGGGGAGGTTGCAGGACTCAAGTGTCTGCAACCTAGCTGGGACATAGATCTGTGATCACAACACTTAACAAAGCACTTATAAATTAACATTCATTAGTATTTAACCCTTATTCACATCGCCGGTAAAAACCCTAATTACATAACAACGCAGTGTTCAACAAGATCTAACACATCCAAGCACTAAGCACATAGAAATGTATCAGATCTAGCATTCATTCACAGCATAAGCACCAAGCTACTATCTCAGATGCATTTAACATAAATATTAAAGAACTAAGCATACATCACATCAATAACATATCAGCCATAATGCACAAAGCAACAATAACACAGGATATACGTGGCTCACCCCAGTGTGGGGCTACGTCCACCAACTCTTCTTCTTCTTTATTATCTTTTGTCAATCTTTGTACATGCACAGAGCCACGAACCCAATCCGCATAGGACATGAGATCTATGCGCAACTCGCCAGATCCTCCTTCCCCAACCTAGGTTATAGCACAAAGCCTTCTTACACAGTTAAGTCTGCACACAAAGCCTCTTACAATCACTTGCACTTATCTCTGCAAGCCTTAACACAATACGCACAAAGCATTCTCAACTATTTGCACTTATCACACTAGCCTCTTCTTACATCACCTAGATATCTATTTATACATTACAAAATGGGCCTAAACATGGGAAATACCCATGGGTCGACATCCCATACTTGTTACATAAACCCTAAACCCAAAAATCCCACAAAAGGGGGTGATATCCCTCGATCTCCGCTTCACCTTGCACTCTATCATTGACCAGCCTGTCGAAGTCCCAAAAAAGGTCAAATGTGACCAAGGTTCTCCAAAATTTGGTCAAGGGCCAATAGCCCCCCAAAACTCACCTATGACTCATCCCAAGTCACTATGATCTGGGTAACTCCACCTCAAAGGCCTCGAGCTTAGCTCGATCTACCTTGACCTGCTGCTTCGCCAGAGCCTCCTGCTTGGTGAACTCCTGAATAACTTTCTTGGTCATAGGTCCTTCCAAACGTTGTTCTATCGTGGTGACCACTTGTTCTAGTTGTACACCTTGTCCTTCAATCCCCTCAAAAAGTGTGCAAGATTCATCTTGCACTGGCGAGAGCGTCTGGGTCACTTCCATTTCATGGACCTGTTGTTGAACCGTGAGTTGTTCCTGGGAACTTTTCAGTCTCTCGACCACTAACAATGGATTCAACTACGCTTGCACTATTGCTTCTTGTTTCTTTGCCTTCTGGAGTTGTGACTATAGTGTCCTTAGTTCTGGGTCCTCTGCAAGGCGCTCATAGGTTTGTGCACCTCGACTTCTGAGTTGATTGCATTCTAAGTCTAATGCCTTGATTCTTTTGATTGCACTCCTGGCAGTTTCTTCACTCTTGTCTCGCACTTCCTGCGGAGTGCTTGGCACTGCTTGTAATTCTAGTTCTGCAACTCTTTGTTGGAGTTGTTGAATGGCTTTAGTGAGCTTGTCCACTTGGTTCTCCCTTGTCTCTTCTTCTATCTGTGCGAGGCCCAGCACAGAGAGAAGTGCTCTAGTGACTGCCTCCTTAATTCCCATCTGTTATGTGAACAATTGTTCTTTTTCCTTCATGAACTACGCTCTTTCCTCTTGAAACTTCAACTAGAGGACATCTTTTTCTCACTATGAAACTCGTCGTTGCTCTAGGGATTCCTCTTGTTCTTTATTTAATGACTCTATGGCCTGCTCTTTTTCTTCCTGAACATGGTGAAGGTGAGCCTCTGTCACATCTTCTATTCTGCTTAGATGGGCAGACTCATCTTCCAACTTTGTTCCTTCTGATGGCGGTGGTACAGTAGACACCGTGCAACTCGAATAGAGGGCTTGTTGTACCCCTTTCAGCTCTGTCTCAATCCTGCCATACATGGTCTCTTGCTTTGATTAGTTGCATTGTAAGATCTTCTCTAAAGTGTCTGCTACGACGATGATGATGAGGTCTATGTCATCCACCGTGAACATCGTCTGCAACTGTGGCTTACTAGATTTTGACTTCTTCCATGATGATGGTTTCATTGGAGAAACCTTTCTTTTCTTAGATGTCTCAGTCTCATCAAGGGGATTCTTATGCGGTGTCACTTCGCCTGGTTCTTTTTTGTCTTCTTTCCCTTTGTCCTCTTCTTTTTCTACTTCATCACCTCCTCCCCCTTCAGGTGAATCCGATGCAGTCTCCACTAATGTGTTGTTCAGTTCTTGTACCCCATCCCTCTTTTTCTTCTTGCTGCTGCTAGGTGCATCATATTCTTCTCGGGTGACTATAGGACTTGTGATGAGGTCTGGGTCAGAGAGTTATGCCTGGTCGACTGGTACAAGAAACTTTGCATGCCATTCCTTCATTATTTCTTCCATGTCCTCCTCCGTGAGCTTATAGTAGGACTGGAGCTCTTCCTTGTGTCTGTCTCCATGTGCAGTGATATAAATGAAGTGCCTATCTGCGCGGAACTTTGCAAGTGGCCTGAACTTGTGCAGGGTATTCGATGTCATGCGAGGGAAGGACTTAATATCCCTCTTCAGCTGCAGGTAATAGGTGTGGAACACCACGTTTGATTTCCATTTCTTCGTCATGTCGCTCAAATACCAGAGCGTAATGAACTTTGTAGCTAGTGGTTCTAACGGCTCAATTTCAGGGAAGGTCACTCCTTTCGGCTTCTCCCAATCAATAAAGGTGACGAGGATCAGCAACCAGTTGAAATGAAACTCGTAGCCCTAATCCTGAGCTTCGTGGAAGTCTTTCTCTAACTAGTTGATGAGGTAGCTCACCCAATTCATTTGCAACCCTTCAACGCATTTTTTTGCAAGGTCGACGACAAACCCCGTGACCTGTGTTGGCCTATTCTTCTTGACGAGATTACCAGGGATCAAATGGAAAGCTAGGTGCACTGTGCCCTTCTAGATGGAGGCTACCTTGTAGCCTCGCTTCCCCTTCTCTACATCTTCATAGGTGTCTTTGATTCGTCGCACCAGGGTGCGATCTGCAGCCTTCTCTCGGTAAAATTCTTGAGAGTCTGGTCCTTACATGCTTAATCCAATGATCCGATGGATCAGCATCGAATCTACGGTGATGCATCTGTCTAACCATAGGTAACCACCATGGAATCATGACATTAGGAGTTTAATGCACGCGTTAACCTCCTAATGTCTGTCGAAGTGTGGTATCTTCATCACATTAAGGATGTTTGATCTTGTGATTTCCATAGTCCATGAATGGGGGATTATCTTTGAATTCTTCCCCATTGTCTTGGTCAAATACTTATGTGGTGAGAGCATGCCATAGTTCTTGCGATCTCCTAGATTAAAGTCACTAATCTTCAACATTAGAATATGTCCCAA
Organism: Picea glauca; assembly: GCA_000966675.3. Classification (NCBI taxonomy): domain Eukaryota; kingdom Viridiplantae; phylum Streptophyta; class Pinopsida; order Pinales; family Pinaceae; genus Picea; species Picea glauca. The sequence goes on along the minus strand of JZKD02S1778767.1, from coordinate 126,528 downwards.
CTATTATCCAACTGCGTGTATCCCCTTCGGGAGGTATGTAGTGATCAGTGTATAGTTGAAGTCCCTCGAGATGTTTTCACGACTAACCACACCAGCCAGAGGCAGGATATAGTCAGGCAAGATAGATGGGATGAGCTTCGCATTCACCAAGTCATCACAATGCTTAATTTGTTTCTTTGTCGTAGTTCAGGAGGGTCCTGATTGACGTGAAGTTGATGGCGAGGCTTGCGATCCTCTTGTCAATGAAGCTTGTGCTCCTGCAGAAATGACCTTCTCAGCCATGAGGTCTATCAAAATTTCCTCTACATACTTTTCCACTGCACTGCGCTCACCCAACATACACGCTCAAGATCAGATATCTCAGGTATGACGATAAATACTCACGGTAATTGAATGGGTGGCGAAGTCTCAGTAAGCATTGCACGATAAAAATTAGTTCTCTATGGGCTCAGGTAATCTCAATTTGCAAAAGTGTTCTCGGTGCAACATTCGACAGGATAAATAGATGACGTCATGACAAATTCCTCCAACGGACAAGAATGCCTTCATCAATGTGATTCCATTCGTTATGGTGCGGTCCCAACGGTCCAATGGCGAGATTTTTGGCAATAACTTCTTTTCTATCCGTTCTAGAGTGTCATTCTAATGGTCAATATGCCTCCAATGGTTATATTTCTTCGATTTGGCAAAGTGCCAATATGCATTGTTTTGCTATTTCGGCAGAGTTCAAATTTTGCAATCCTTCCTTCTACAAAGTCCTCTCTGGAACTTCCTGTAATTTTTCTAACTTTGCTTTCTTCTTACTGATCTTTCTAGCCTTCTTTCCTGTAATTTGAGTCACTGGATTCCTCTTTCCATTTTTATTTTTATTTTTTCTTAGCATAGTAACTTCGCACTATTGAGGGTGTTTCAAAGTTTCTGAGTGGAATACTTCTTCTCTTATTATTTCAGGGGTAGGTGCTTGTTTTTGCTACATGGATAGGTTTTTCAAACTTTCCTGCATTTTCTCAACTTCGACATTTAAGTCTCTGGTCTGCAGTTGCTTCGACTTGTCCTCTTGTTCTTCCAGTAAGTGTGTTATTCTTCTAGCCATGAAATCTCTTAATTCTTGTTTTTTCTATTCTAGCGCTTCATCTTCTTCTTTCCTTCGGATCTGATCTTTCTCAATCGAGGTTCTTCCTAGCAAAAGAGAAAATGGGGCGTTGTTCTCAACAAACTTAATGACCTCAAATTCTTCTTATGTCGATGTTCCATGGGCACTCATAGATACATAGGTAAGTCTTCCACATAGGGTTATCATTTTTCCTTTAAACAATCCTATTCCTCCCAATGAAGGAACCATAGCAAGCTTTCCCAAGATTTCCACAGTACTTTCTGTCATGATATTCACCTATGTTTCCTCATCCAGAACACAGTCTATTTTGAAGTCTCTTATTCTTGTTTCTATGCACTCCTTCTCTTTTAATATCTCTGATAAACTGATGTCTCTATGATCATTCAGTGTTTCTTTCATCTGCAATAATATAGTCTCTGATTATTTTTGGGGTTTTATCATATTCTTAGTCTCTTGACCTTCCTCATGGTTTTCTTGTCTCGTATTCATCTTTTCAACTTTAGCAATCATTCTAGGGAAATCCAAAACTTCATGGCCCACGGATTTACAACAAAGACAAATAGGGCCTCTACCAGGGCATTCCTTAGCAAGATGTCCTAGTCTCTTGCAACTATAACAAAGAGTCAATCCTCTCTTTCTCTTAAATGATCCCCAACCTTTCTTGTACCGCACACTGGGATCACAGTGGCGAACCTGCAAAAAAATATTTCTAGGGTCCTACATCCATTTGTTCGTCCAAAAATCGTTTCTATGCATAGGAATGGCATATCTTTCATTACTTCTATCAGATATATTCATATCAAATCTTCTTTCTTCTATTTGCGCCCTAGTTTTCAGACTAGGACAAAATCTATGAAGCATACCTAGATCCATACTTTTGAAACAAAAACTTCCACTTATCTTACCTTTATTAGAGCACAAAGATTTAATATCTTACCTCTTTTCTTCAAATCGAACTTCTCTTCTTAGCACAGAGCTTCACAAGTCAAGTATAATATTGTGCACTAGAGCGACAGATCTGCACACAAAGATTTATTTTCCTTCATTTCCCAGCAATCACAGTTTCGGGTCCCGACAACGGAACCATTTGTTGGCACACAAGGGCAGACCCAGGGTTCAACGCTTCAACAACGCACCAACAAAACCCTAACTACCGGTCCTTTCAACAACACCTGCGAAGCAGATGAAGTCTCACCTAAGGTAGGAGAAGGGGAGGTTGCAGGACTCAAGTGTCTGCAACCTAGCTGGGACATAGATCTGTGATCACAACACTTAATAGAGCACTTAGAAATTAACATTCATTAGTATTTAACCCTTATTCACATCACCGGTAAAAACCCTAATTACATAACAACGCAATGTTCAACAAGATCTAACACATCCAAGAACTAAGCACATAGAAATGGATCAGATCTAGCATTCATTCACAGCATAAGCACCAAGCTACTATCTCAGATGCATTTAACATAAATATTAAAGCACTAAGCATACATCACATCAATAACATATCAGCCATAATGCACAAAGCAACAATAACACAGGATATACGTGGTTCACCCTAGTGTGGGGCTACGTCCACCAACTCTTCTTCTTCTTTATTATCTTTTGTCAATCTTTGTACATGCACAGAGCCACGAACCCAATCCGCATAGGACATGAGATCTATGTGCACCTCACCAGATCCTCCTTCCCCAAGCTAGGTTACAGCACAAAGCCTTCTTACACAATTAAGTCTGCACACAAAGCCTCTTACAATCACTTGCACTTATCTCTACAAGCCTTAACATAGTACGCACAAAGCATTCTCAACTATTTACACTTAGCACACTAGCCTCTTCTTACATCACCTAGATATCTATTTATACATTACAAAATGGGCCTAAACATGGGAAATACCCATGGGTCGACATCCCATACCTATTACATAAACCCTAAACCCAAAAATTCCGCAAAAGGGGGTGAGATCCCTCGATCTCCGCTTCACCTTGCGCTCCATCTTCGACCAGCCTGTTGAAGTCCCAAAAAAGGTCAAACATGACCAAGGTTCTCCAAAACTTGGTCAAGGGAAAACATGGAGGAAAAGGGGGAAAATGAGGAATTTTGAGGAAATTCTCACAACAAGGCTACAAATGCTTGGGGCAAGGAGGGGATGTGAAACGGGCAGATTTTCATTGTTATTATGCTTAGATCAGGAATGACACCCCAACACCTCCTTTTATATGACAAAAGGATGGTTATTCAGTTGGGTGACGGGCTATAATCGGTGGATTAGTTGGGAAACTACCCAATAGCCCATAATCTCAACAAATTCCTTGCAACTTTTTAATTTTTGCAAGTATACACGGGTTGTAGTGGTGTAGCATGCATACGTGCATAGGTTGTAGTGGTGCAACAAGCGTATGTACGTGGACAGTATTGGTGCAGGGCACGTACATCTTCAAAAAATGAGTTTTTAAGAAGAGCAACTCAGTGATGGCTTGGAAAAAATAGCAAGTAAGAGGGCCAAGTGCTAGGTATGCATGTATGGAGCAATTTAGAGTTATAATATGCCTCTAATCCTTTCTCTTTTGGTATGCAAGACATGACTTCGCACTTGTCATCCTCTCCTTTGTCGTCTTATGTGAATCCTAGTTTTTGGTTTGGGGGCATAATGCCTCCTTATTATCCCTTTTCATTTGGTGGGGGTCATACCCCTCAACCAACTCCCATGGTACGAGGTTGGACTCCTTCTTCCTCTGGACCCAATCCTAGCTACACTTTTCCAAGAGAAAGTGCTTAAATGGGCGGTCCTTCTACTTCTTACATCCCGTCCATCTATCCTTCTTTGGATATGTCGGTTCCCATGAACAATTTTCTCATGGTGAACCTCCCTCTAGCCTCTGGTGTTTCATCCAGGGGGAGTTAGTTTTATAGTATGGGCAACCCTTTGCACATAGTTCCTTCATCCATGGGAAACATATATCCTCATAGGAGTAACCCTTATAATGCCACTTTCTCCTCACAAGTGACTTCCTCGATGATGATACCCTTACAACCATTTATGAATTAGTTTGGAGGAGGCAGTTTGGAGGAGGATACTATCCTTCCAGGAAGGGCCATGGTGTATACCAGAACCCTGTTTCCACAACCAGTTGTTGCAAGTCATGCTGGAAGCATGATTCTAGTCACTGTGATTCATATTTTCATTAAGTAACCAACCTCTGCAAGTCATGTTGGAGACCTGTCAACAACCTTTGCTAGTCATGTTGGAGACCTGTCACCAGTGTCTACAAGTCATGCTGGGGGAAAGAAACTAGTTGTTACAATTCATGCTGGAGGCACAACTCTAGTCACTACTAGTCACACTGGACAAACATCACCAACCTCTCCAAGTCATGTTGGAGATCAACTACTAGCCTCTGCAAATCATGTTGGGAGTATGTCGCCAACCACTGCAAGTCATGTTGGGGGCATTGATACGATCGAGAAGCTTAGAAATATAGGATGTAAGCTCAAGTTCCTTTTTAGACTTTGCAAAGAAGATCACCTAACTTTTGTGTGCCCTACTATTGCGGTGGTATGAGAAGCACGGTTCTTGTCTAGCGGCCCTTCGAGTTTTGAGTCATCTTTGGTTTCCCAACAATCTAATCCTTCTTTGGTTGATACATTGGTCATGCCGATGCAATCTTCAACCAACACCACTCCTTTTTTGGGGAGTGATGCGTCTCTTGACCTTGTTGTCTTGCATCATGTTCAAATAATGATCAAGTTGATGCAATATTTGACCGACATTGATCTTGTTTTGGGGAGTGATGTGTCTCTTGACCATGTTGTCTCACATTCTATTCAACCAATGGTTGAAGAAGTGGTTGTGTCGATGCAATCTTAGGTCGATCCCAATCTTCTCTTGGAGAGTGACAAGTATAAGGAAGTGACATTTCCGATGAAATCATCAATCAATCCCACTCTTATTTTGGAGGGTGATGCATCATTCGACCATGTCCTTAGCATTTTAGTTTTGTACCTTTTGAACAAGGGAGCTTTCCACTCTCTTCAAGTACGCTCCCTCCAAGTCCTAGGATGGTTTCCTTTGATTGAAATGATCTTGTAGAGCCTCACCTTCCTTCTTTTGCACCCTTCTAGATAATTGGCGTTCGTCAATGTATTGTAGATGAAGGATCCTCTACAAGTATTTTATCCTCCTCGACTTGGAAAGTTTTGGGTTCTCCCAAGCTTGTGTCAGCTACCAGTGAGTTGTTGGATTTCGACAAATGACCTACATGAGAGATCTGTCCTCCCCCATGATATGTTGCTTAGAACAAAATCCTAGAGTCTTATTTAGGCTCTTTTCATACTCCAAAAAATGAAAAGATTGCCTAGTGAACTTGTCTCTTTCACACTCATTAAATGGTTTTGAAAGGACATCTATTTGGTATAAGTTTAACCATTTTCCAGATAAAGTAGATTACTTAAGAAAAATGAATACTCCAGTTGCCATTGGCTATAAGAGTTCTCCTGGGTATTATTTTATACTTTTTCAGGCCTAGGGGACTAACATCTATGAAAATGACACTTCTTGAGTGAAGTTGTAATCACATCTCATTATCCTGCTTGCATTGTTGAGCCTATTTCCAGCTCCAAGATTTCTCGTTATAAGCCTTTTGCCCCAACAATTATCATCACTAGACAAGTGGTTCCTTTCATATATCCTTTGCAGCTTGACACCCTTTACCCGTAGAGGAAACATCCCCCTGAGTGTCCATGCCCCACATGCATTCCCTTGCATTGAGCATAGGTATATTCCATTGCTTGGAACTAGTTTCTTACTCACAACACTTGTTTCCTCTCATGTATCATATCATTTCTTTGACTATGAAAAAATTAAAAAAAGATGGGTGGAAATAGAATATTATCTTCTATCAGCAGCAATTGTGTCGCCTTTGAACAAAGCACAAACTCTTGAGTCCATTTCATCTGAGGTTTGGGTTTATCATTACCTTAGGAAGATGAGCTTGTTACTTAGAGTCTAATCCTCCGACTGGTTATTCTTCTAATCCTTATGGAGAGTTTGTCGATGCCTCCCATGTCACAAACTTTTTTCAATGATCAGTGTCAATTCTATGATGCCCGAGCTATCCATATGTCTCATGCTCTTATTCAAAGGAAGTATAAATCCTATGTTGTCCATTCCTCAAAACTCTTGACTTTGAATGTCAGCCATACCCTCAATGTATCTCGGAATCACATGAAGTTGTTGTCCTGCCTTGCACCCTGGGCCTACTTTTATAATTGGTAGGTAACCTTGAATCTAGTAGATGGCATCTCCTCATTGGTCATTGAATGGGGGGTGTCCCTTGTGTTCGACGACAAGAAATCTATTCACACATTGGGATTCGTGCAATGTCTTGGATTCCATTATCCCTATTGGTGGTTTCCTCGCCTTTGTCGGCAATCTTCTTCATTGGCTTCTATTCAGAGGGTCTCTTTCGTGTACTACTTGCATCTGGTGCATGCGATAGATGCACATGGTCATTGGTTCATGAACATCCTATTTTTCCAAGCTCCCCCTAATTATCAAGCGATTTCTTTGTACCTCGCGCTAGATGATGAGAGTTTCCTTAATGCTCTCCTTTCATTGGGTCTCTTTCCATCGAATTGATCTCATCTATTCCGGAATCGAGATCTAGAGTCCTATGAGTACCTAGAGGCTTGCAGCCATTAGTGGCAGGTTCTCCCACCATCAACAGTTGGGAATACATCAATGTCTCGTGATCGATAGATTCTTCAAGTGTTCGACCTCAACACCCTTATTCACACTTTTTGAATGTACTTGGTGCCTTGAAACCTACTGTCATTGTCAGTGGGTTGTCTCACATTTTTTAATGGTATACCTTAATGACCGGTAATCAAACAAAGTCTCATTGTGTTCGAATTCAAATCCTATATTCACATAATGTAGACTTGCACCTTTGGTGGATAGTGTAGAAAACCTGCTTGCAGTCATTAGTGGCAGTTTCGCCCACCATCAATAGTTGGGAATACATCAATGTCTCATGATCGACAGATTCTTCAAGTGTTCGACCTCAACACCCTTATTCACACTTGTTGAATGTACTCGGTGCCTTGAAACCTATTGTCATTTTCAGTGGGTTGTCTCACGTTTGTTAATGGTATACCTTAATGACCAGTAATCAAACAAAGTTTCATTGTGTTCGACTTCAACTCCTATATTCACATAATGTAGACTTGCACCTTTGGTGGATAGTGTAGAAGACCTCTAGTTTACAGTAGCAACACCCCATATATGTTGTTGTCTTTCATCGAACCATTACTTATATGAATTCAGTGATCATGGAAGATCAGATTGTACTCCATTGTATACATATATCTTCAATTGATTTTGAGACTAGACTCCATTGTGTTTTTTCCATGACTATGACAGCCTATGGCATATGTCCACTTTGTATTGCCTATCCATGGCCATGAACAACTATTTAATATATATTCACATGGATCTGCAGTGTAATATAGATTGGTAGCTGTGTATACAAAGTCATCATGAATTGTAATATTCTCATGAGTAACTAGTGTTAGCACCAGAAGTCACCCTTCAAATTGCGGGAAAGGAAATCCCGACACCCATTAGATTTTTATGTCATAGGTTGGTTATAAAAGGGTCAAATGGGCGCAATATCAAGAAAATATCATCTTAACTCAGAAAATCAAACTAATATGCACGAGCAGGTGAGGTCTTGGTTTAACTTCAGTCAATAAGTTGTAGTAAGGGTGAGTAGGAGGAAGTCTTCAGTGAGAAAATGTAGAGGTTTGCCGAGGACATTGGGTCTTTCAACAACCCAAAGAGGAAAAAATCAAACACAAGATCTTCTTGAATTTAAATCTCAAAGAAACTAAAAGGAATTATGACAACACTATAATCAAACATTCATCATAATACAGTCACAACAATTCATGTGAATTAGTCAATCATGAACTCTTTCAGTATCAGAGGAAAACAAGATGTAGTAAGGAAAGTTGACTGTTATTAAACAAGAAGTCTCAAATACAGATACATAACCAGAAGCCAGAGGCTTTACTAAAAATTTACAATACAGTATCTTTGCTCTACCATCGACCATAACAAAATATTAAAACTAACTATTTATACTCATAACTACTGGCTCTACCCAAGAGCGTGCTCCAGTCACTTCATTTAAGGCTTAGTGTCTACATTTTCTTCTATCAAGTTGTACTTGAATTCTTCTGTCAGACGCGATCAGATCGGTATGGGATTTGCAAGAAAAATCATTTACAGGGGGACCTTAGGTTGATAGTCTACCTCCATGGCCAGCGTTTCCATGATTTCCATTATGGGATGAAACGAGGTTTCAACTACCTCCCCCATTTCCATTAACTAACTACATAGGGATCGATATGGAACCTGACACCCATGAATGCTCCAGGAGACGTTCACGATTTCTTCGAGTCAATCTTGGTGCCTCGAAACCATGCAGATCTTCTACTGAGACCAGGACATGTGCTTTTGACCTTTGGCGTAGCTCCCTCCATCATTCCACGTGACCTCGGGCCCTAACCCTACACATATCCCAAATGAGATTTTGGGATTTCACATTTCGGGAGTTCTCACTCCCCTCTATTCATAATGTTCTGATGCTCGAAACCACGAAACGGTTCGTCTGGATCAATGGTTGGATTTGCCTCGAATCTGACAGCCATGATCTTCTCCTTGAACAACCTCAGCCACCCGCTGCTCAACAAGCGCTTACTTTCCTTTATGGATCTACTTTCCATATGACCCTGAGCTGTGATCATGGGCCCAACTCTCAAGCACGTCGTGATTTCGTGTTTCAAGAACTAACTCTGTGATCCATACTGAAATATCTGAGTCCCAAAATCACGATTGCTTGGATCGAGCGACACTTGTCCTTCTGAAATGGATGACTCGAATTATTTTGCGATTTCATATTTCGCGAATCCTCATGAATCTGCCCTTTAAATGCTCCATTCTGCGAGTCAACGAAATGCTAATCTTGTGCCACGTGTCCTTTCTAGGATCAACGACTAGGATTGGCCTCGCAATTTCAGAACTCTGACGCTATACTTCGTGCAATTCTATGATCCTGATCACACGATGGTCGTTGATCCGATTAGCCTGATGGATCTCTGTCATTGAAAGATGATCTTACTCGCTCGCTTGATTTAAGTCCATACCAGCATGCTCTAAGTGTGGTGCTTGTTCTTATGGTTGTGGTTTATGTGAACAATTACCTGGACAACTGATTGAGGGCTCAGGAAAACAAATGATCAGTGACAGAGGTAAAGAGAGAAGTCATCAGCTTAGAGAAAACAAGAAATCTTAGGGCCGAGACTTCTCAGGTAGGACAACATAGAACAAAATGTCACTCAAACGATCGAGGGAAAATGTAGAGCGAACTACAAGCCAAAAGGGAAAAACTTAAGAATGGATCTGCGAAAGGAGGAGAGACAAGAAAAAATACAGACTTAGGTAGAAACCACAAACCCCTAAGGATTTGACAAGTTTATGTGATAACATTTGTCTCCATAGGGGATGGCATGCTCCCTACGAGCTGCCAAGAACCAGTAGTTCCAGTGCCTTAGTTGTTGGGCTATGGAGTCTAGCTCAAAACTTTAACAGAAGAAAACAAAGAAATGTGTACACTACTTTACTAAAAAATGAAAACAAACACATGGGCTCCAAAAAGAGCTTATTTATGTACAATCCTAGGCTAACTTATTTTTACAAAACGCTAGGTGAAAGCAAACTTCCACCATAGCCACCCAGATTTCTCGGTAATATAATTCTTCTCTTCACTGCAAATGATCCACAAAAGGTAAGGGAAGTATGACAGCAGAACGAGAACATGATTTGGAACACCAACCATACCCCTAAGTGATGATAATATGAATAACCTTGTAGGTTCCAGTGATTTTAGAAAACATAGCTCCATATACAACCCCACGGGGTCACACAATTTATAATCAGGAAAGC